>PVIJ01007918.1:0-69640 GCA_004024925.1 Scalopus aquaticus | reverse complement strand
CTTCAGATGAATACCCAAAAGTGGAATTATTGGATATTTCAGAGGGTTCCTTAAGAGGGGAAGTAATATTCTCTGTCTTTTTTTTTTTTTTTTTGCATCACTAATCATCAGGTCATCAGCCTGAGGACATCTGCCCTGTGAGACTTGAGATCTGCATAGTTTCCTGAATATACCACCATTCGGAAGTGATTGAGAGGGATTCACTGGAACTCACAGGCTGGAGAAGCAGACTGGATATTGTGGGACTGTCCATTCTCTTATCTAGCCAGCAGTCCTAAACAATCATGCAGTTTTCTTTATTCTGCTCCAGTAGCCAAAATACAACACATTTCGTGGACTGGAAGAAACCAGAAGGTCAAATAGATGAATATTCATTCACAATAAATATACATTCTGCTGAAGGAAGATCTGTGCTTTTTGAAAAATCAGAGTTACGGGGGAGGTCATGCTTGGTTGACCCAGAGCAAAGTAGCCATTACCTACCATTTATTCCTTCACCCCCTGTGCCTAGTGTATCACAGTCACATGAACTTGAATAAAAAACAGACAGCTCCACCACAAGATGACATGTAAGTGTAAACACCTAAGAGGATAAGCCAACCAGGTTTGGGTGTTGGGTTGCTGTCTTGATTAGGATGTGAAGGTTTCATAGACACTGTCAATGGGGAGTGGGTAAGAAAAGGAGAAAGGAGGAGGAAGGTTTCTCGCAGAAGGAATCACATGTGAAGAGTATGTTATAGTCAGGTGATCTAGTTCCCGTAACTATTCCTATCCTATCTCTATTTGTGGGGGAACCCAGACCAAGACTGAGATACAAGTATACTTCAGTCCTTGTGTTCAAAGTCCTCATTATCCCAATTTATCACCATCATCAGTAGCATCACCATTATTATAATATTATTATTACAGCCAACAGTATCACAGGGTTTATTAATGCATTGATGTATTCAGAACAGGGAGAAAGGAGAATCCTGTTCCCCTCTTCTCAGGTTAGAGACATCTGGGGTTCACTTCTGATGCCCCCCTTATATCAGGGGAGCCTATGATATACTGCAATGTATTCAGAGGTCATAAATGGGAAATATCTGAAAGAAGTAGAAGACTTAGGGGAGCCAGGAAAGCTAGCTTTCATTTCATTTATTTATTTTCTTTATAGCTTTCATTTTTAAAATGCTATTATTGAGAGAAGTTTCCCTGACATCCAAATCTAGGCTGTCTCCCATGAAACTGTAATAGCACCCTCTAAACTGCAAGTCTAATTGGCGTAAAAGTCATTGTCTTACTACTCCTTCCCCTGAGCCAAACCCAGTTACTTGTTGAATGAATTAATGACCAGGACAGAGCCATGCTAACTGGAGGGCTTCTCCAGGCTCTGTATCATTCCTACCATTTCCAAAGCTGAGTCTTGTTGCACTCCCTCTCAACCAGAAATATGGCCCTTTGGAAAGATCCAAAGCTCATTGTTATGGCTGGTCCCATAGTGTAACTGTAGACAACTCCTGTATAAAATTCACCTATGGATGAGATGCAGTGGCCAATGGTTCAGCAGGACAGCCTAGAGAGTTTATTTTTTACAATATGCTTTATGTGTCATGAGCCAAAATATACCATTGGAATCAATGATGAGAAAGTGACACCACATTTTTCAGATCCAAAGCCCTGGGAATTGACTCTGTTTCCTAATCTACCACTCAGTGCCTTGAGACCACACAGGAGAGCAGTAGGTATAAATGAGTATTTTAATTAAAGAGCTGATGAATTCAAAGTACCCCAAGAAGTTTCCTGAACTCCTTGAGTATCAGCATCCCTCTCTATGGAGGCTGGAGACATCTTCATTTGAATGACACTAGAAAGTTTTGTCACTCCAGTGTCTATTCCCACTGGTCTACTCAACAATGTAGAATTGGACATAAAATCCTCTTCATGAAGACAAATTGTGTCCAGCAACCTCCTATGACAGTCAGGTGCCAGGAGTCCTTGCATTATGGGTTACTTTACTGAGGAAGCAGTTTTTACCATGAAAGTATGAAAAGAGAATTCCTTTCATCAATGGAAAGCAAGACGGGTACATTTTGATAACTGGATGTTTGGAATATACG
Source organism: Scalopus aquaticus (assembly GCA_004024925.1). Lineage (NCBI taxonomy): Eukaryota > Metazoa > Chordata > Mammalia > Eulipotyphla > Talpidae > Scalopus > Scalopus aquaticus. The sequence continues at coordinate 67,541 of PVIJ01007918.1, read as the reverse complement.
TCTACAGGGTAGAGAGTGGACAGTACAGATGGGGACAAAGGTGGGAAGGTTGACCAGTAAGACAGTCATTATGAAAGGGCTTGATTAAACTTGTCTTCATTTAACAAATTGACAGTATTATTAGAAAAAAAAATGAATCTTTGGAAATTCCTCTTTATTCATCTATTTTCTTTTTCATCTAATACTTCATAAACTATTATGATGCACGAGACTTGGTGGGCAAAGTGGATGAAGAAGAAAAAAGAGGCCCAGTGTTGGTCTCTACCTTTGTTAAGTCATACAGAGATGACGGAAAAAGGCAACCAAAGGATGCAAAACAAGGCACAGTTTGAGGCAGTGTACAACAGAAGAGTGGGGAGAGGGGAGAAAGATAAAGTCCAAAAGTGTCAGGTCAGATTTAGAGGCTTCTCTGGGTTACCTTTCTGACTCTACCTTCAAGTTTGGAGAGAAGGATATCCTTCCTTTAGAAAAATGTAGACTGACATTTACTGCCCTCAAATTACCGTCTGGATTGAAGACAAATAGGTGTTTCTACATTGGTCATTCTTGAATGTGAAACTATGCCCCTCCCCTTCTCTGTGTCACCCCATCACTGACAGCACACATCACATCTACAGTCAGGATGGTCCATGTTCCTGCCTTCCGAGTCACTGCTCTCTCCTTAGGTTTCAACCTATGTGTAAGCATGGAAGCCAGTGCTTTTTTGGTATCATCCCAAAATGCAGACATTGAAGATAAATAATTCTAGTGCAACACAGATCAAGATGCCAGATTCCAGAATTCAGGTTTTTAGCTATTTCACTATACTATCTTCTAAATGAATCCCAGCTGGAAACATCTGGTCTCAGAAGTCCTCAGTTGAATTTTAATGAATGACAAAATCTGAAAAAAATCTTCCTCTCACCTCAACCCATTGTTTTAGGTTTATTTTGTAATTTGAGTCCTTATCAAAGCATGCAGATTTCAAGGATGTGCTGACTTGACAGGTAGAATTATCTTAACTTTCTGTCACGTATAAGGACAAGAACTCTTCATCCAGATTAAAGATGCTCTAGAAAATTCTGCCTCTGAGAAAGTAGTTGCTTAATTTGAGTTATGAGAAAGTGAGGCAGGGTACAAACACTGTCTCTGCCACAGATGAATACTTAGTCATGCTTCTTGTTTTCTCTCAGGTTATCTTTTGTCTTCTGATCTCACTCTTCATTTTGGGCATTTTCTTTTGCCCAAATATATCTAAGGAATTGACACTGGTTTTGTGGGCATCGAACCCAGGAGTTCTATAGTTTGGTTTTCCATCTCAGAGGTGATCCCAGGTATAACCTTTGGAGATGCACAATTGGTCACTGTTATATTCATTAATGGAAAAATATATTTCAATTTAACGGGAAAGATATTTAATTCTGTTGACCTCAAGGACGATAGGTGAAAAGGATTGGCCTATCAGTTGTGAATGAAAGATGAGGCATCAAAATCTTTCTGTAAATCCATGGAAAAACCTATTCCTCATATTGGCTTTGAGCTCTGTTTTAGTTTGAAAGAGATTCAGTCTTAATGCTTGAAATATTAACATTTTATCCTAAATCTGCTTACATATCACAAATCACAGTGGTAAATATTCGTGGATCAGGCTCTTCTGCTTCCTACAAAAGTATGAAAGTCAAAAAAACATTTTGGGGTCAGAGCTTGGGGTGCAGCAGGAAGTAAGATTGAATATCAACAGCATTATGCTGGTAATAAAATTGGGTTTCCATTTGTAGAGCGTGGTTGCAAAAATAACTTCAAGCACTTTCCAAGACGAATGATGCTGGGAAATGAGGTGAAGCCAAGCTTTCTGGCTCCCATTCAATGCGTGCTGGCTACGCTGCTGGAGAATCAACAGCCTCGGAGATTACCTGGCATTACCATCTTGCAGTTTGTAGAATGATTTAGAATTTACCAGTTACTCACAAATATATTTTGTTATCGGATGTTGTGAGATGGCTGATCCAGGTATTTCCCATTTTCCATGGGATGAGGTCCCATTTCCAAGATGGGGAAACTAACGTTCTGTGATTTTTAAATGATTTTCCCACGTTTACTAAGCTGATAACTCAAAAAAAAAAACCAAACAAACAGACAGACAAAAAACACAACAGGACCTGGATTCCAAATCTGCTAGCTTGTGTCCAGGATTGGGACATCCTGCCATTCACGTTTCAGATGAAGATACCTCTTCCTCTGCTGGCTTCTCAGTTTACCTAAGTATAGATTAGGTAAACATTTCTGAGCTCCCCCAAATACTCTATACTAGCCTTGCTCACCATACTGACTTGTAATCAGCTAGTACCTTAATTTTGTTTTCTGCTGGACTATGAGTTCCATGAAGTGGCTTGTTCACCATGGTAACACCCCTCTTTCCTCAATGCCTAGATATAGTAAATGACCTGTAAGTCACTGCTGAAGTAAACTGAATCCCAACACCACATCCCACATTACCAAAATAGAGAGGACAGTCAAGCCCCGCCCACAGTGTGGCAGGCTCGAATCTGGACACGATGGGTGTTTTTGAAGCAGAGCGAGTCACTCGTGCCTCACCTTCCAGAATCCCACAGCAGATGCCCAAGGGAGGACTGAAAACTTCTCAGACCATGTTTCTGCTGTGGGGATCGGGAGTCCCTGCTTCCATCCTGGTGGTAAGGCACTTCTGCCCCACTGCCAATTCAAACTGGTGGAGGAATGAGAGATCCTGAAAGCTCTTAGAACACATGGAATCTTTCCTATTGTCCTTCCCCCCCATCCATGCCCACCACCTTACCGAAGAGGGAGGTGTAAGTTTGACTATTGAGAGAAGCTGCATCTGTTTACCAAGCCAGACCTCCTCTGCCAGGAAGAGAATTATGATGAAGAGGTTGGCAGAGGTGCCAGAGGATGTCTCATCATCCCAGATGGAATGGAGCAAATGTTAGGCGAAGATAAACAATGAAAAGGTCCATTGAAAACCCATAACCTGCGTGATTCAAAATTGGATGTGAGACTTAGGGCCTCACTCCCCTTTGGAGATTTGTAAATTCTACCTTGTTTCTGTGAGCTTCTCCAATGCGACCTGCACAGCCAGAGCTGGCTGGACTCCCAGGCGCCACGCAGAGTCCATCTGTTCGGTCACTCTGTCTGTTGTGTGCTAGTAGAATGAATCGTGTGCGTGGGACAGGATCCAGTTAAATTTAAATTTCCTAAAGATACTGAAAATGCACTTGTGAGTGCTGAATTCAATGAGCCCTTAGTGTTAAGAGATCCCCACTGAGGATGCTCCCCAACTTTTTTCAGTCCATGCACTATGGTGCTGTGGGGTTATACTCTGCTGTACGGCTGATAAATCTAGTTTAGCAAATCCCTGGCTAAGAATATTTAGTGACTACTTCTTTAACAATAACAAGACTAGATGTTTTCAGTACAACTAGGCATCAGGTGATATGCTAAGTGCTTTCCTTACTCCTTCTCTCCTTTCTCCCCTCCCTCCCTTCCTCTTCCTTTTCCACCTACCTGCTTTTCCCCTCACCCATCCTCTCGCCCCTTTCCTTCCGTCCCTCCCATTTTCCTTTCTTTCCACAAATATTCACTGAGTTCCCTCTACATATCAGGTATTCTCCTGAGAACTAGAGTAGTGAACAAACAATATCACACCCCTTAAAATTTAGTTGAAGGGATACTAATTAATAACCAAGTAAACAGCTGGTACAATTTCAGACTGTGGTACATACTACAAACAGATAAGTAACAGAGAGTAATACAATCTTAACCCGAAGATGAAGGACCACTTCCCTTGGAGCACACAGGAATACTTCTCTATGGGAGAGACATTTGAACTGATATTCTTTCAATGAGTGAAAAAGTATTTGCCATGCAGCAGCCTATGGCGGAATCATGAGACTCCCAGGATAACATCCCAAATGAAGCAGACTTCTTTGCAGAGTGAAAGGAAGCCAGCATCTCTGGAGAGAGATGTGCAATGTGTTTATGTGTGTGTGGGGGGGGGTGCGTGCAGACAAGAGCTGGAGAGGAAAGCAGGTGGCAGACCGTGCAGAAATGTTGCTGACCTTAGGGAACAATGTGACCTTAAGATGTGGCTGCAATTTTCATCCCCATCTGTAGAGAAGTGATTTAGAGAGAAGAAGTAGATGGTCAGTGGGCAAGTGACAGAGTCCAGATTTGAACTCAGGCAGTCTGGTTCAGAAATTGTTTTACTACGGGCCTCCCTGGTGGCGCAGCGGTTAAGTGCTGCGCTGTGGAGCTGTCGGCAGCAGCGACGCGAGTTCGACGCCCAGCCAGGGAGAATCCCACATGGTGCGGCAGACCTCTCCTGCCTTGCCCGCTGCTCCCCTCAGCAGTGTATTTCTGATCTGCCTGTTCTGCTACCCGCTCTGTCTCTGGTGAACCCTCTCGCCGCCCCACGCCTCTGGCCTGCACCCCAGCTTGTATGTATAAATAAAAATTAAATCTTAAAAAAAAAAAGAAATTGTTTTACTACACCCCACAAAAGAGGGCCATAATGGACAGCACTCTAGAGTCAACCCATTTCACAGCCAACCACTCATTACTCCACGTGTCCGGGCTGAACCCAGGACATTGGCTACCAGATCCCACTTAAAATTGCAGCCCCATCTTAACTAGCTAGGTGACCTAACTCCTCAGTTTCCTTGTCTGTAAAGTGAGGCTAATGATAGTACAGAGGTCTTCAAATAATGTAGCTCAGTTCAAATTCATTTCCTTACAAGCCTGAAGAAAGAAAAAAAAATCCTGCTTTTGAGGAAAACAACATGATATTCCAGGGCTTATGTGTCGTTTTGCTAAAGTCACAGTTTCCAAGAACCTAATGATGGTGTAACGTGTGGACACATGAGGACTTACTGTACTTTTCTCATAAGGTGTTTGAGAATGAAGTGATATCAAACCTCCCTGTGCTAAGTTTTCAGTGAATTCTTAACTGCAAATCGAACAAAATCAAACCCCTACCGCCCGCATGTACTCAATAACGACCACTACCCATCAGTCTTCGCCTCTCCTCCCCCACTGTCACCTGGGTTGCAGACCACTCCGACCACCATCCATACCTCCTGAGTCAAACTTTGGAGATGGGGTCTAGGGAGCTGTATTTTAACTTTCCAGTTGGTTCTGATGCAAACCAGAGTGAAGATCCCTGAAACAAACCATCCACCAAGAGACAAGGGGATCTCAGCAGATCTCCAAGGTGCCAACCTTGGAAACTGCAACTGTATTTGCAAATACACACAGTGTTAGGTCTAAATGGAATTTCAGGTCTTTCTGATGCTGTTTAGTTGGCAGGACAGCCGGAGTTTTGGTGATAGATGAACCCTGCCCAAACCATGGCCCATTTTCTAAGTTCTCCTGCTCTCAAAATATTTTTGCATGAATTACACATGAGGCATAGTAGCTAAATGGTATTTAAAGTACAATGTATAGTAACTCAGTGCATAAGTATGGTAAAGACTAGTTCAATTTACCTGTTGGGTTCAAGTCCTGCCGTCTAATTTGAATGTTGACATCTCGATTTGAATGTACAATAGGCATTTCAAATGCAATATGTACAAAACCAAACTTATTATCTTCCCTTAAATCTGCTCTGGCTAAAGTAAACTTTCCCATTTGGGGATAAAAGCTCTATCCTACAAATGCTCAAACTAACATACATGGAGGGATCAGTTTCTCTGCTATTTTTCTCATGAACCGTGTAAGTCAATCATGTTGATTTTATCTTCAAAACATATCCAAGATATGACTTCTTAACAACTCTGCTGCCACATCCAGAACTGAACCATCCCCATATTTTGTCTGAGGCATTACAAGGCATCTAACTGGTTTTCGTGTTTCTGCCTTGCACATCTAAAAGTCTGTTCTCAACAGAGAAACTTTTAGAAATGTTAGTCAAATTAAGGAACCTAAGGGAGTCTGAGTAATGGGTTCCCAAAATATATCTACTTACTATTTAGAGAACCTGTGAATATTATCTTATATGGTCTAAGAATATCACAGGTAAATAAGTTAAGGATATTGAGAAGAGGAGGTTATCCTGGATTATCCAGGTAGGTCTGCTGTAACTGTAATGGTCTTTATAAGAGGATATTGAAATAGAACAGAGGAGAAAGTGAGGTGATGCTAGAACCAGAGACCGGAGCAATATGCTTTCAAGGCAGAGGAGGGGGCCACAAACAAAGGAAAACAGGTTGCACTAGACCCTGAAAAAGGTCAGGAAACAGATTCTCTACACACAGCCTCCAGAAGGAACCATTGTTTAGCCCTTGACCTTGACCTCAGTCCAGTGAAACTGATTTCAGACTTCTGATTTCCAGAACAGTAAGAGAATAAATTTGTGTTGTCTACCCTGTCACAGTTGCGGCCATTTGTAATAGCATTTTAGGAAACTAAGGCAGCTCCATGTATTCCCTTTCACTCTGAGCAAATCCAATGTCATTACAAAAGCCTACAAGGCCCCACCAATCTGCTCCCCACCCACCTTCCAACCAGGACCTGCTTTCCTATTGCTCTCCCCTTTGCTCACTCTGTTTCACCACTTGTTATCCTTGTTGCTCCTCAGACTACCTGACAGGACCCCTGCTCTTTGCCTTTGCTTCTTTATATACCTGTATTACTCTTCTCCTCAAACAGTCCTATATGCCCTCTTCTTTCCTTGCATGTCATTCAACTGTCATCTTCTCAGAGAGGATTTTCCCAACCATTCTACTGGAAATCAGAACACATCTTTTTACCCCTCGATTCAGTCCCATTTCTTGCCTAACATTTTCCCCAAAGCACTGATCACCATTAGATGAACTCTAGGTTTTACTCAGTTATTTACTGGAATGTAAAGTCTATTTTTGTTTGTTTTGTACACTGCTGTAAGTCTACCATCTACCATAATGTCTGCACATGCTAGGTGCTTAAACTATTTTTGTTAATGGAAGGAATTGAAACGAAAGAGACACTAACCCAGTGCACCATCCAGCATGATTTGGCATGCAGGCTGAGAGTGAGGGCAGGGCTCCAAGAAAACCCTGACTTGGCTAAGTGAATGCTTCTTCACGTTTAAGGAGAGGAGAGGCAGCTGACAATCCTTGCCAATGACAAGTCCTGATTTTACTTAGTAACCAAGCTGTATGTTGTGGAAGGCATGGAGAGAGGAGCTGAAGATGGGTGAAAGTCTTTTAATGCAGTGGCTCTATCCATTAATATTTATGGCACAATGAATTCTTGATCTCTGACCAATAATATTAGCAATTCTCTCTCTATTCCCTGAAAAGAGACTTGGAAAGAGACTGGCTAAAGTAGAAAGTTAATTTCCACCCTATGCCCCTATACTGGATTATTTTTAAACTCTTAAGAATGTCTCAAGGAAATGCTTTAATAAAGAACTCATAAATTTTCCAGCTTTCTCTCAATGACAAATGATGACCCATGAGCAAAGGTTAGACTCCAGTATATGATGTGGTCTATGCAAATGAAAAGCTCCTCAGCAGTCACCCATTAGTAATGGCATGATATACTACACCACACACACACCACACTGTACAAATGCAAGGGAAATTGACACCCTTGGGGCCAAAAGCATGATAGGATTCCAAGAAAAAGCTGGCCAGTGCAGCTACAGGAATGGCAAACAGTCCAGCTCACCTGCTAGCTCGAATGTGATTGCCTGAAGCTTTGAGGCCCCCTCTTGAAGCATCTGGAGGAGAAGCTGTTATACTGAACAAGTGATGCTGGCTGAAGGCCTGTGCAGGCCACACAGGTCCTGTTCTTTCTCCTGTTGAGTGAGAGAAAACATTTTGGAGATCAGGATTTGCCAAGCAAATTGTGGCAACCACTTCTTCCAGGGACAGTTCCCTCTGCCTAACATCCTACGTGAGGAATGAAGAACGCAAGTTAAAAAGAGGTTAAAGGATCTGGTTGAACCTACACAGTTAATGTTGTGGAGCAAAAAGTCCCAAGGTTCACAGCAACACTGGCTATCATTAAGCCACCATGCATGTGACACCTTGAAAGATAGGCACTTAGAGATCAGTATTTGGAGTGTGTGGAGGCTTCCATGGATGAACGAAAACCTATTTTTCCTCATCCCAATCCATCAGTTCTTGCCGTGTGTGCTATGCATCAAACTGGCTCACGAGCCACCAAGTATGAGATGGTTATTAATAAAACGAAAAGGAAAAACTGAAAGGGAAAAAAATGCCAGGCATCCAGAGAAGCACCCTGCCACTCCCCTTCTTCCTTGTGGTGGATTGCCCCATCCCTTCTGCTCTAGGAGTTGGCTTTGAGTCAGCCTCTTTTGGAGACCTGCTGACTGTGTTACAAATATGGGTTTGACGTGTAGCAGATGACGGTTTTTCAAAACACATGTTCAGTGAAGAGGGAGGTCACAGTTTAAGTGAAATCAACCCAGGTTCTTGGCTGGACTTGGATGAAAGATCCTGCAGAGGAAGAACCCCTGCAAGGTCATGTAAATGCACCAATAATCTGATGTCCATCACCAACTTCTAGATTTTCAGAGGCAGCTAGCTGTGGGACCTCCTGTGAGGTTGAGGTTTTGGCCTCTTCCAGCACTCTCCTGTATTTTTCTATTATTGTCCCCCAGCCACTCTCTGCCCTGAAATTATCTTGTGGGTAATCCTGCCAGCTGGTTCCACATAATGTCGCTCTTGGTAGTTAACAGAGCTTCTGGTGGTAGAATATTTTCCTGTAGTTTTGACCCCTGATGGTGGGGATAGTATATGCCAGATGACACTAGGTAGACCAGATGGCCTCCATTTCTTTTTGGCCTAATTTCTATCAAGTTTTCTACCGATGTCATGTATATCAAAAGCCACTCCTCCTAAGCAGTAATACTTACATGTATATAAAAGAAAACACAGATGGCCTTAAAATTTCCTTAGTGTATTTATTCTATACATTTAAAATACACACACAGCAAAATAGATTCTAAAACTGTTCAAAGAAGTACAACACAAAGATAAAAGTCTCTCTGTTTGTCTTAAGGGATAAACTTTTACATATTCAGGTAGAAATATCTCACTATCTTCCCTATATCTATCTATCCTTTTTCTAATTTTCAGAATTGGGGTCATATTCTACATTTAACTCTACAATTAGCTTTTAATTTTTATTAATAATGCATCTTGAAGACAATGTCATATAAGCATATGATCTTATACTCAACATATCCAGTGGAGTGAATTTGGTTGAATGTAACCAAAAATGATAACACAAACTGATACGCAAAAAGGAAACTTATTATCTCATAAAACTGAAAGTCTAGCAATATGGAAGATTCTAGGCATTTTTGATCAAAGCCTTTATAATGGTGCCAAAGACACAAATTCTTCCCACCTTTTAATTCTGTCATCTTCAACACAGATTTCATCTTATGAATGGTTTTGTGCTCAGAGATGCTGCAGCATTTGCAGGGCTCACCTCCAGAGATGACACTCAGGGTAAAGTGGTATGCTACCCCTTTCTGTGTTTTTTTTTTCCCCACTAGGGATAATTGACCCGATAGTAGAATTCCCCCAAAGACTGTGTCTCTAGCATTTTATTAGCCAGATGGGTCAAATACACACTTCAGATGTGCAAGATGCATGGAATTATGTGGCCTGCCTTAGACTTGTCACCTTGAATGGAACTGAGATTTGATGTCTCCATGAGCATCCACAACACTCAAGCTCTGGATCAAACTAACAGCCCCGGCACTCTGGGTTCTCAACCTGGACATGGACAAGGCAGCAGTTAGCCAAATCTATGGGGCCAAAATAGGAGATGGTGCGGACTATGGGGAACTCGGGGGGACTAGGGGGAACTCAGGGACCAAAACTGCTCCGTAATCATTTCAAATGTTTTGTGTTGGAGGCAGAGATATGTCTTTTCTGACTAAGTTGCTTGGGGAATAACTTTATTTCCTAGGTGTGGATTTAGACATAAATGTGACTAAAATTAGTACATTGTTTTAGGGAGATGTTTTGGTAACCTGGGGTTGTCAGAGGCTGCAAGAGAAGGCTTCAGGAAGGTTGTGTGGGCATGGTTTTCACACCAGGACAAAGCAGCTCTCCCAGACAACCAGGACCACCTTCAAAGTATAACCCAGAAGTGTAGACTGCTTCTCATTTCCACTCCCTGGGTGTCTCTTCCTTTCCTTACCAGAACATCTGTACCATTGGATTTGGCCCCACCTAAGGACCTAAGTTTAACTTAACATTCTTTTAAAGATTCCATTACCAAATGCAGTCATATTAGGGTGTCATGGAGGTTAGGGCTTCAATGTACGTATTTGGAGGAACACATTTCAGCCCATAACACCATCTCACAGTCTGAACAAATTTTGCACCTCAAATTTGTGGCCTCAGGTAAGTCACTCAGTCTCTATTATTCTGAGGACCTTATCCTCTTCCATTTTTTTAAATGGAAAATTCCCTTCCTCGCTCTCCCCCTCTCTTCTTCTCTCTCCCTCCCTTTTTCTCCCTCCTTCCTTCTAAACCTGCCTTTTTCTTTATTTGAAGAAGAAACATTTGTACATGGTACAATAATAAAAGTACAATACTGCTATGATGTAAATGATAAAACTCTTTCACACCCAAACTCCTCATCCTTCTGGAAGCAAATGGTGAATATAAATTTTGAGCGTTCCCCACCACCCCACATTCTGCCCTCTGCTCCTCCCCACCTAAAGGAAGGGGTGAACCTAACTGAGACTTGGAGTCTGCTACACAGCCTCACATTATGGGGTCCCTCCCAATCCCCAAGGGTGGGGGTGCTCCCTACCTGGGAGGGGACACACACAGCTAGGCCTCACGAGTCACCAGACTTGGACTTGAATCCAAGCACCAAATTAACTAACCAGCTGGGTACTTTGGACAAATTGTTTCATCACTTTGGGACTGTTTATTTGTCTAAAGAGAGGTAAGAATTTTATCTTCTTAGGGAGTTGCGGGATGACATGAGAGGTTGTTTGGAAAATGTCCCTTTGGGGCTGTGGCCTCGGGGCGTGTGCAGGGCAGTGGTGGGGGCAGTGCTTGGAGGTAGCTTTGCTACCAGCCTGTCCTGGGGCTTCTTGAAGGGCAGGGCCCAGGCGTTTGCAACTCTCCACCTTTGCAGACCATACTGATTCTAACTTAGCGCCTACGCCTACCTACGCTGGTGCTAATAAACATTCCATTAAATGTAAAACTAGATCTATCTGGCATGCAAAAGGCAAATAACTATGGGGGTGGGAAGACGTGGTTGAATAACTCAGTTCTGCCACCTAATTGAGGTGTGGCCTCGGGCAAGTCACTTAAACTTCTCTTCTCCTAAGATCCCTGTGTGTGGCCGTTGGAAGAAGAGAAGAGAAGCCCCAGGCCATCGCAGGAGGCAGAGCTGGAAGGGTCGAGGAGGCAGTGGGAAGCTCCCTCTTAGTCATTCCCTCACCAGTCACATACAGTTCTTCCTGCGAGGGTACAGTGTCTCCCATTCTCCTCCCCCTCCTCATATTGAGAGGGCTGGAGGGAAGATGAGTAGCTAAGGTGCAGGTAAGTGATGGGAGAGTAATTCTTTTCCTCAGTTCTAACAATTTGAAACTGTATGGCTATAATTTTCTATCCTACTGCCAAGTTGACTTGAGTGAGTCCTCTGTCTGATAACCATTAGAGAAAACCCCACAGGGTGATGTAGTAGAGGGAAACGTCCCCATGGTGACGTGCATGTCCGTCCTTCTGAGATACAACTTGTCTGTTGCTGCAGGACCTCAGTCACCGGTGCCATTCAGCCTCTCAGTGCAAATTCTAACTGAGGCAGCCAGTGCTCTAATACCCTCATGTGATATTCCAGAAACTTCCATCTGATTGTCCCTAGGAGCAAAGCATACTGAGGACTCTGATCCCATCCCATGTCCCCAGCTCCAAGATGATATCTGGGTAGATCTTAATATTCAAAAAGGAGAGAGCTGTCTTGAAATAGAAGTCAGGAAGGTGAGCAGGCAGGTGTATGTCAGGGCGAGGGTGCCTGTAGATTTAGAAGGCGGAGACAGAGTTTGTCTAGGTTAGTGGTTCTCAAACATTTTAGTCCCTGGACTCCTTCACACTCAAAAATTATTGAGGGTCTTAAAATTGCTTTACTTTTGTGGATTATATCTATCTATATCCTCACATTAAAATTAGAAAAAGAAGTTAAATTTTTATAAATCTATTTTAAAAGAATATAAGCTATTAACACCAGAATTGTCATGTCAATACAAGTCATGTCTCTGGAAAACTCCAATTTACACTCAAGAAAGACTGAAAGCAAAGAAGGCAATTCATGTCTTACTATAAAAATTATTTTAACCTGGTGGACCTCTAGCGGGTGTCTTGGGGATACCTGAGAACCACTTGTCTATACAAGGACATTGGAAATAAGAAGCTGTTGGGGGGAGTTAGAGACAGAAGGGCACAGACACACATCTCTCTTTTGGTTGTAATGATAGCACTGTAAATATTGACTAGAATGAAAAACGAGGCTAGTTCATAGTTATTTTTTCATATAATTCCCATGATAACTCATGAGAGGAGATACTATTCTTAAACCCATTATTTAGATTAATAAATGGGGCACAGAAAGGATAAAACACAAAGTCAGCCCAATTTCTATGACACATATCAGAAAGGACAAATTAGGTTTCTAATGCAAACTATTGTTGACTGTTGCATCTAACACACGCAGAGAGCAACAAGGCGACTTGAGTGACACTCTCCTGCAAACCAGCTCCAGGCGAGGGTCACTTAGCTCTGGAGGGTAACAAGGAGGAACTTGCTAGTTCCAGGAGCACCTGCCAGCCACGGCTGTGAGCTGTCCGCTCAGCACTTGGGTGAGGTCCTCTCTGGGAATTACTCACGGAGAGCTGCTAATCCCAGGTCACAGCCTTCCTTGGGGCAGCCCTAAACCAAAGTTGTTAGCAGGCACAGCAGCTAAAGTATATACAGTATATATACCCTCAAGGCAAGACTCCTCTGAAAGGTCGTCAGATCCCAAACCTGCTGATCAAAGCCTCCGCCTCCTCCGTGTGCCTGGTCCTCTTCCTTCTCTTGTTGCTGGTGGGGATCCCCAGGACACTTCTCAAAGTATATCCTGTACCCACATCTCCCTCTCAGAGTCTGTTTCCCAGGGGAACCAACATTGTCTAAGACAATGACAGATTCCTAAATCTTCTACCATTCACCCTGTTCTTTCCAATTGCTTTTAAAGATTCAGTCTGCTCGTGGTTACTGTTCAGCTTCTTTCAACTCAACACCCAACCTGCGGTCCTGAGATGTGTTTATCCAGCCTTCCAAGGGTGCTGGTTGCCCCAAACTCTGGAAGGACCACAGTATATCATGCACTTCTAATCCTTTGCTTGTCGTCTGTTATAGGGAAATTGTGGGGAAGTTTTAAGCCCTTCAGCTCTGTGGTTTTCAGTTTGACCCGATATACCTTTTTCTCTTGTGAACCAACTTATTTTTGTGCAGTCTCATCTTCTCTGCTGTGCTCTGGAAGTAGGACAATTTCCAGTGTTATTTTTAATCATGGAGCACTCAGGGAGATAATGATATTGATTAAAATGTGAGCCTAAGAAAGATTCCTTGAGAGGACTATGTGGAAGAAAGGCGATTTCCTTCAAAGCCCCGCTAGGTGGCATTTTCTTAAAGCGGTATTGGTATCCAGTTACTAGAAGTGTCACGCTATTGTTCTTAAAGGGCTAGGAGGAGGCCCTTGAACATTTAAACACCCTTATTTCCACAGACGATGGCAGAGATGATTATAAAACAAAAGGCTGTCATATTAGAATATCCAGATACATGTCTGCCAAGTCTCACTTAGCTTGAAAAGAGAATGGAGATAGGAGAGGATTTCTAATCTGGGCTCTAGCACTCACTGCCCGTGTGCTGTGCAAGTCACTTTGCCTCTCTGGACTGATTTCTAAGGGTTTTTTCTTCTTTTTACTTCAAATATTTATAATTCTAATTAACTTATGAATGTGTTTAAATTACCTGTATCAAATATATCATAAAGATCAAATTTAACCATTGGACTTGCTTAGGAAATTCTTTCTCTGAAACATTATGACTCCAACTAATCTTGATTGTTGAAGTGGGCCCCAAAGAGGCATTTTTTTCTCATACTGAGTTTCAGACTCTTTTATTTCAAGCCAAACAACTTTAGTGGCTGACAACCTCTTTTCTACCCTTTCAAGCGGTTGTGGAATGAGTTTCTTTGAAACCTAGAGAAACTCATCGGAGAGAGCAAGAGAGGTCTTCACAGATAATTATCAGCATTAGACGGGTGAAGAGCGCTCAAGTCTTCTCGTCCAGTTCTGCAAAAGAAAACTCTTTAAAGTTTCCATTTTCCAGATTGCTTTTACCTGAAACTATAAAAGATCCCACTGAACAGAGCTTTATAATACAATCACATAGAGTTTTTGCCCACCTTTCTATCTCTAAGTTTTAATAAAACAGGAGGGAGAACGTTAGCCAAGTCTCAGAACCTCAGCTCATCTGGGTTGGGAGTTTGGGGTGAGAGGAAGGAAGTTTTAACTCATTCAGTCTTCCTACTCTCCTGCAGAAACAGATTGAGGCTGCATGGATATAGTGGTCTGGAATCTGCTTCTCACTCACCCCTACTGCCATCCTCACCCCAAATTCACAGAAGCTAGTGCTTTTGAAGTCAGAAGAGACTTTGCCAGTTGCCTGGCCCCATGATTGAGGGTATTTCTTGAATTAAGAGTCACTGCAGGGAAAAGAAACAGCACTTTCACCAGAGACATTTTAGAAAGGCAGCCGAGTCACAGTGTATAGCAGCATTTGGACTCTGGGAATCTGACAGTCAGGAAACCTACTTGTATAACCCATTATTTTTGCAAACTCATGGAATGCTTGTGGGGGTGGGGGGGCTATGGTTCTCATTTAACCGTTTTATTTTATAGATCATGAAGAAACAGGTTAGTCAAGAATTGAACCACAATAAAAATGGGAGGCAGAACTGGACTCGGAAGCTCAAATCTCCTGGTTTCGAGCCCTATTCTTTTTTCCCCACACTTTCTCATCGCAGACCCAAATCTAGACCATCCACTACAGTTTTTCAAAATGTAATATGAATTGCACACATTTTAAAACAAAAATGAATCTGATAGTTTTGCTCAGTGTTATCTTACTAATGAGAGAAGTAGGACTCAGAGAAGTGAAGTGACCTTCTCAAGGTCATACAACTAAAAGTGAACAGAATTAGAAATGAGAGTTGAATTTGCTAACAGTCTGTCTAGGAATGGTACCCATAATCACATCATCTGTCCATTTTTAACCCACACCTTTGACATTTTTAACCTATACCTTTGAATTAAGAATGAACAAGATTACATCTCTATCATCACAAATTCTGTAGAATAGGCTTGTTTCTTCTGCCTTAGAAGAGAAATGGGACAATAGGAAAGGTGAGCTTTGATGACACTCTTTCTATAAGAAGGAGTCAATAAAAATCAGGATCAGAATGAAAAATGTCAAATACAAAACACTAAATATAAACTTACCTTCTTAAAGTTTGAGTTAGACTAGTTGAGTGAGAAATCATTTATTTAACAGATTTTTTTCAGTGTTAATGTCTGTTTACTGAAGATTTTTTTAATGGTGATGTAATCAACATGTATGAAATATAGAAATATGAAACATAGATTTTTTAAGATTCAATTCTAGCCCTAGGTAGCAGAGACAAGGAGCTCAAATATTAAAGATAATAACAGAACTAAAGATAGATAATATTTACCATCTATACAATGCCAGGTTCTCTAACCTTCAGAATAAACTTTGTAGGTGGGTATTGTCAATTTTATGGATGATCAAGCTAAGCTCAGAGAAGTTAAGGGACTGGCAAAAGGTCACACAATAGAATGTGGCAAAACAAAGATTTGAACGCATGAAGGTAGTTCTTAGAACTAGTGTCCTTAAGCACTTGACAGTGTTAAGGAAATGCTGCATGGAAGACTGAATCTGAAAATTCAATATTAGAAATGTCCTTCTCGGGCCTCCCTGGTGGCGCAGCGGTTAAGTGCTGCACTGTGGAGCTGTCAGCAGCAGCGATGAGAGTCTGACGCCCGGCTGGGGAGATTCCCACATGGCATGGCAGACCTCTCCTGCCTCGCTTGCTGCTCCCCTCAGCAGTGTATTTCTGTCGATCTGCCTGTTCTGCCTCCCACTCTGACTTTGGTGAAGCCTCTCACTGCCCCACACCTCTGGCCTGCACCCCAGCTTGTATGTATAAATAACTAAATCTTAAAAAAAATGTATTTCTCCCTTCAATGCCTAATGTCTTCTGTAGCAGAAAGCAATTAAGTCCATACGTCTACCCACTTGAGTCACTGGGCTCACTGGTGGCCACACCTGAGATTAGGCTTTCATCTGTACATTTTGTGGGCACATAAGGACCCACACAAACATTTCTCCATGATTTACAAACATAAAAAATTACAAGATTTGTAGAAGAAAATGGACAGAAGGCAAGATAGCAGAGAAAAAAATCTGCCATCCCAAAATATGTCTTTTTGGTAAAAGGTTGATTTTGTGGGAGGGGATCTAAAGATTGGGGGGTAGGTCAATTTTGAAAAATACATTTGCATGTAAACTTCATAAGGGTATGTGCCAGGAAGCCCTAATCACTTATCTCTCTTTAATGGAGAAGACAGAACTTAATGTGAAAAATTTTGTCTGTTGTACCTTCCCCAGGCAACTCCCTACTGACCTTCTCTTTCTCCCCAACAAAGTTCTTCTCTCTTAGCTCTCCTATTTAATATGTTGTCTGAAACCACTTGGATCAGGTCAGTTACTCAGTCATGCTGGGTCTCCTCCATGAATACAGGAGCTATATAGTTTATTATCAAGCTTTTCTTTGGGATTTTTCTCCTATCAATCTTCATAATGTTTCTTTGATTTTTTTTAGTAGCCTCAAAGAACCCAGAGGGGTATGAAAAGATTTCCTTTACACACCAGTATAAACGTCCATGCTCTGGGAAGAAAGAATTTGCCAAATAAATTATGATGGGCATAAGATAACCTGAAGAATAGTCTGCATAAGAAAAGGGAAGGAAGTTTTTTTTGGAATTTTTTTCAAAATATGCTTATTTGCAAGATTTCTGAATGTACTCTGTAATAACCTTTGTTTGCTTTCCCCTATAATTAAGGGGATGGTAATTTTCTCCTTACCTTTTGGAGAACAGAAGCAGTCATTTGAATGACTGCTCCATGGCTCTGGGAAGGCTCAAGTGTCACTGAGATTTCTGAGTTTCCAGGGACTTGCTCCCAATGATGCTTCTGTCTCCGCTGCCTACAGCTCACTTTCCTCTTTTCAGGGAAAGAAAGTTGCAGCCACCGGGGTTAAACCACCTTTCTGAAGATCTGAAGGGTGAAGAGGAGAGGACACACTTACACTGTGTCCTGCAGAGTTTTCTGCCCACTCTCCTCTCCTCCCCGTTGTCAGTCCCTCTCACTTTTCTCTTTCCCTCTTAGGAACAAATTCCCCTTCCTGCCACTAGCAGGTGGCTCTTGCTCTTCTCTGAAGGCTTGGTGTCACTGACATGCATTCCCCACAGCCACTCAACACCCCCAAGAGAGCCTCTCATGGCATTCTTCCAAGAAATGTGGCTTGCTCCCTAGGAGAATTTCTGTAGCATACCACCAAGAATAAATTTTTCCCTACTTGTTATAACCATATGTGCTTGAAAATAGCAAAGTCGTGTCTTTTCAGATTCTCTGCTTCTTCTCACCAATGCAGTAAAGCAGTCAACCTGTCTTCTTGGTTACCGAATACTAATACTTTAAAAGAAAATTATTCTATTTTTAAAAATTACTATGTCTGTAATGTCTACTCTCTCATGCCCCGCACTTCTTATAAAAGGAAAGTGGGAAGAATTACGCTTAATTTTCTCCAAGGAAGAAGGTGAAATGCTCAGGCCAGCACATATATGACAGCAATACCCATGTTCTCTCTTGATATACTCCAATAACCCTGATGCGTTACCCCCAAACACAGTTTAGGAGATCATCAATTTCGCCAGTATAAGGGAGCAAAAATCTGCTACCCCAAATATGTCTTTTTGACGTAAGATTAATGGGAGAGGCTCTAAAGCCTGGGTGGAAGTTGCTTTTGAAGATGATGTTCACATGTAAACTTTTATAAGAGGCGTGTACCAGTGGGAGCTGATCTCCTTATCTCTTCCATGGGGGAGGCAGAACTTAATCTGCATACTTTAGTCTACTGAACTTTCCCTGTAATCTCCTTAACTGACATTCCCTTCCACCTCCAAAGTGCTTTCATTGTAGCTGTGCTATTCAAGATGGCATCTGAAGTCATGTGGATGAGTTAGGCTGGGTCTTTCCCATGGGCATGGGAGGTATACATGCTATTATTCTTTTAGTCTTTTTCTCCTATCAATCTGTCTGATGCTTGACTGATTATTTGGCAGCCTGGAAGAACCCAGGAGGGTAAGCAGTGGTTTCCTTTGCTCCCCAACACCACATGCACAAACCATGGCAAGATCTGCAGTTCAGTTCTGAGACTGGGTGCCACCACAGAGAGAGAAAAAGAAAAGAACAAAGACCAAGAGACTCTCTTTCACCAACGAACTTCCAGAACTTTGGTCAGCAAGGAATGTGCTTTTAATGGCGTGGGGTCATTACTTATGCTTAAGTAGCTTCCTTTTGCTCCTGAGACAAAAAACAAGCTCCTGAGTGAGCTGACCTTGCCTCTTATTCTCACCTGAGTCACCTGTTCTCTCTTTTAATCTGCCCCAGCCACCTGGCCTCTTTGCAGCTCTTCAAATGCACCATACTACCTTTTACCCCAAACTCCCCTGGTCATGCCCTTCTTCCTGCTTAAAATAAACCACATCCCTCTCCCAGCTGCAACCTTTCCACCCAAACCCATGCTTCAGCTTTTTCTGGTTCTATAGTTTCCACTTATTTGTCTCCTTTGAAAAGCCCTTCTCACTGCCCTGTGTTGCAGAGACTGTTCCCCACTTTGCCCTATTTATTGACACTGTGCTAGGCAGGTGGAGGGGGGACTGTGGGGAGGGGGCAGTCTGGGAGGCTCAGGAAGCTCCATGACACTGGACGCTAACTCAGGCTGAGGCCATGTCTTTATAAAGCAGAAGGTAACATTTTCTCCACTGGAGGTGCCAGGCCAGCTCACTACCCACATTCTGATAGTGACTGTGTCTATCGCTAAGAAGGGGCCCCTCCCCAGCTCATACTTTACATGACATAAAGTTTTCACCACTAACAAACGCTTTAGGCTAACAGCCCTCCAGGCTAAGGACATGGAATCCATCATGAAGAGGTCACAGGCAGGAGAGATCACGAATTGGAGAGATGGAGTGACCTCATGGAGGGAAGAGCAGAGACAGGACCTAGCCCTTTAGTGATGCCACGTTAAAACTGCTTAAATAAAGTCTCCCCATTTTGCAGGGAGCAGCCTACAGACTGCTCCACTTGGACTGAATTGCCGAAGCTGGAATAAATTCTTGCTTGGTAGCTGCAGGATTAGAGTCGTTGCTTCCATTTCTCAGAGAACTCAAGAACCCAGAATACAGTAACAACATGATTTCATCTGGTCTCTAGCTACCAGTAGACCTCAGCCAGACCTGGGGCAGGGCTTAGGGAGTCAAGTCCCTGGCACATAACAGATTTTCACAGATAATGCTGAATGAATGTCTGAGCCAGGCAGCATGGGAGCATGTTTTTCATTGCCTGTGCTTGGCTGCTTTCTTTGTCCACTCTGCAAAGCCTGTCAGGCCTCACCTGCTTGTGTGTGTGAGGGGGGCCTAGGGTTCCGCTGACATAGGTCTTGCCATCAATGCTACAATGAAGCAGGAGGATATCTGCGAGGCTCTTTGGGGGCTCAGTAACTGAGCATAGACTTGGTCTTGGCCAAGCTTTCTTATCTACAACCATCCAGAATCTACTTAAGGCTGTCCAACACATTCTACCCCCCACGCATTGTGATGACCCTTTAAGCTGCCAGGTCAGCATTACTAAAACAAGCCAGGCTTTCGGGTCCTGCGGCACTCCCAGTGACTTCCAGGCTTTGGGTTTGCAATTTCCAAAAGGATTGCAAGGACTCTTGGGATTAGTAGCTGAATTCAATCTGTTTATCACAAACTGAGAAGGCTAGTCTGGCTATTTCCTCCAAAAAGGGAAAACATTTTAAAATCTCGTGAGATTGCTTATCCCAATTCCTCTCAACCTTCAGAGCTCACACAGCCTGACTCCTCTTTGGATACTTCCTGAACTAAACTGGCCTCTTGTTACTTTTCTGTATCTATTCTCTCTACCTCTCAGGTTGTTTCATAAGCAGTGAGGCCTGCATGCATATATATATAATGTTGCGCTATTATTTAGCTATTTTAGAGTCTGTTTGTGTGTTCTGTCTCCGCAAGGAGTGCCCTGAGGACAAGGACCTGTATATTTCTGTTATAGTACATAACAGAATCAGAGAGGAAATTTCCTCCTACCCCTCTGGGTCCTTCGCAAACTGGATAGGCAATCCAATTATCATCAGACAGAACAGTAGGATAAAAGAACAAATTTAGTTACATATAGGGATAGAGATTCCAAAGTTAACATCAAAATGGTGTGATGATACACACACACACACACACACGTATATATGTATATATGTATATGTATGTATGTATTTATGTGTGTGTGTGTGTGTGGTATATATATATACCCTAACTCAGGAGATGTCTATTCCCAGAGGAAGGGAACCAGAATGAGGAGGAGAAACTGACTCATATGCTAAAGGCAGAGCTGCTCTGAAATTAGATGTTTGCCTTACCATGTCAATATATATCTCTGATGGAGAGATTAATTCTAATTAAAAAAAAACTTAATTCTGGGTAATACTTCCAATATTCATTCTCCTGTTAGTTAGTGGAATGGTGGATGTTTCTTGTGAACATACAGGGCTTCAACGGACCTCAACTCAAAATAATCCACTTGCCAATGACATATCAGGGTGAAGCTTATCCTTCAACAGACCCCATAGCGTTAGCATGGTCCTCAGCATTCCTAAAGAGGTTAAGAATGCAGGTCCCAAAATAATATGTTCCCACATGGGTTCTCTGGAAGCAGGCACTGAGCTGGAGTTTGGCTTCCACGATATGGAAGGGAGATGGGAGAAAGGAAACGGGACAGATGGAGAAGTCCAACTGGGGTCAGACCAACAAAGCTATCCCTAACTTCACCAAGTGCAAACAACAGGGTATTTTTATCCACCAGCCCTCACCTGGCTCAGTCATTGTAGATGAATCTCCCCCCAAAGAAACAAGCTTGGATGGTTTTTTGCCATTGAAGCAAAGCATGGGAACTCTCTCCTAGCTTCCACGCACCATAAAGTAGATGACACCATTCAACTGAAAGTATTGTTAGATTAACATTTGATAAATATCTGTGGAATGAAATCCCATTAACAGACCCCTGGGTATGCTTAAAGACCACCCAATGAACCAGCCTCCACCGAATAAAGGAAAAATAAGAATGCTGCCAGGTGCTGGAATGATATTGATTACTCCCACAATTTAAAAGGTTGCTGGACACACAGGAAAACTCACATTTCCAAAATCCATGCAAGACTATGACTCTTCATAGACAGTTCTAATTTGATGAGTATTTGGGGAACAAAAATGCTCCCCACCCAACCACGTACTCAACTCAAAATATTTCCCCAGCAGTGCCTGACACCTCTGTCACTTTAAGATAGATGAAAGCATATATATATCACCTGACAACTAAAACTTTGAGGTAGCAAAACAACTCCTTATTACAAGTCTACTATGTACTAGTCATTTTATAAAGCCTGGCCCTCTGCTAAGCACTTTCCTTGGATCATCTTACTTATCATAACATTATAATATAAATTCTCTTTCTTCTGTTTTATAGATAAGGAGATCGAAGTTTTTCAGCAGGAACCAGCTTGCCCCAAATCACAAGCTAGTACACTGTAGAACCAGAATTTAATCCAAGCAGTTTGACCCAAGGGAGATTTTTAAATTTATTTACAAGGACACTACTTTCCATTAAAGCACCTGCCTTTTTTTGAAATTGCTTTCATAAGTCCCTTAGGATTTCAGGACCTCAGGGGTTAGGTCCCAAGGCTTTGGCAGATAGAAAGCTGTTCTGCATTATAATAGCAAGGAAAGGAATTTAAGTTCTTCCCAGAAAGATGGATCGGGTAGATGGTCTCATGATGGAAAAAGAGTAAGAAGGAAGTCTCTCCCCATCAAACTTACAGCAGTAAGTCTCTCCACTGAGGTCATTAGGAGAGCAAACAAATGAATTTATGCAACATGAACCTCCTCTTCTATCTCATGGAGACTTCAGTGTTCATAAAGACACGTGTGTATGTGTGTGTGTTCTTTAGAGGAATCTGAGGAAGAACTGGAGCAGGTATCTATGGGGGTGCTAACCATGGAGGTGGCCCTTTGAGATGAAGGACCCCCAGGACAGGAGGACAACCCATCATTGGGTTTCCCATCAGGTTAATTGATATTTCCATTTTAGGGATGGAGAAAGAATGACCAGAAAACATTCACTCACCACATGTCATTCAGAAAATAAAGCCAAGCCATGTGTCCTCACAAACCATGTCCCACAGCCTGAACGTTTTCTTCTAAGACCTTAACCTGTCAGGTCAGGGGAAATATTGAAATAAACAAACAAAACCCTTCCAATATTTTGATTCTTCTCCTTGATTTTTAATTTTAATCTCTTTGACCAGAGTAGAAGAAGCCAAACGAAAAGTGAAAGCCACAAATAAGAATCCTCCTGAGTGATGGATGTTTGATGAGAAGGGGCTCTGATTGCAGCCATTGCAAATCTACCTCCTCTCCCAAGAGTGATAGTCACCACCCTGTAATGAGGTCATAGTTCATAGTTCATAGATGCAAAGAGCCCAGGGACTTTCAGGCCCAGGGAGCTAAAGACACTACACATTATAACCCTCAATGTTGGTGACTCTATTTCTTTCCATGACATCTGTGATGCAGTCATGAAATTTAAATCTGGAGACATTTGCATTCTTTCAGGAGGCAAGCACCTGGCCCTCAGAAAGGCAGTAATGCTTATGTAAAAAGGAACATGAAACAGGAGAGCTTGTTATTGTCAGGACACAAAGGAAATCATCAGGTACCCCTCTGGGTTCTTTGAGGCTGGCAAATAATCTAACAAGAAGCAAACAAATTGATAAGAGAAAAAAAACTAAAAAAAAATTCTAACCAACATTTCTACCTCCTATCACATGAGAGAGACCCAGCATGAGTGATATCTTCCTCGTGTGGCTTCAGATGACAGCTAAGCAACTTAGCTAAGATGGAAGAGCTTTCGGAAGGGGAGGGGTTGGGGGGGGAAGAGAAGGCCAGTTAGGTAGGTTCTCAGGGAAGGCACAGTAGACAAAAGTATGCAGATGAAGTGCTGCATTCTCCAGTGAAAAAGATGAAGAGATTAGGTCTTCCTAAGAGAGGCCCTACAAAAAGAAGTTACTTATAAATATCAAAAGCAACCTCCATCTGGCATTTAAAGTTCCTTTGTGAAATCAAAGCTTTTACCAAAAAAGACATATTTGGGGTGGTTGATTTTTGTTCCCCTACACTATCAGTGTTACATCCAAACCCCGCCTAAGCAATCTCCCTGATTTCCTGGTGTTCTTTTCCATGGAAACAGGATGGCTACCGGTAGGATTTGTGATCCGGTTGTCCTCATTTGACCCACAGATAGGCAGGCAAGAAGAAGCAGAAGAACCCAGACACAAGTCTGAACTTTGAACATTTACTCCATACTCTGTCCTCTCTCTTCTTGGTACTGGTGACACAAGGGAGATAAGAAACATGTATTCATGCCCTTGTGGAGCTCACAGTCTGAGGGACAAGATGGTAGGAGACCTGGAATACAAGTCAGGGGGGTAAGGGCAGTTCTTAAACTTAGGCATCAAGCCTCTGTTGCTCAGATTGAGCTGCAAGAAGGCTCAGGATAAGAAATAAGTAGACATAATTTTGTAAAAATTGGAACCATTTCTTTCTATGCCTTTGGTTCAACAGGCACAGTAGGGAAAGGCTTTGGGATGGAGTTTGAGGAGCTGTGTTATCCCTGCTGTGTCCACACCTTTGGGCATAATAATCTGCACTTGTATATTGTTCTTGGAGGGCTCCTTCTACCACATTCCTCATCAGGACACCCCACAAAATCTCTGTCCCTTTTTTTGGTGTTTCCCACCTCTTTGGAAACTTCTAAACCAGCCACATTTATAAACTGTTCAGTGTCTCTGTCCCCAAGTACACAGATGAACATGAGGACACTGACTTCAGCGGATTCAGTAGAAGGCCAAATTGAGCCCCCCAAGCACTACTCTCTGAGAAACACACAGGACCCTCTTGTGGTACAGGAGATGAGAATGCCCATGAAGACTCCTGTTGCAGTGGCACCACACTCAAGAAGGCCACCAGGCTGGGGCTTGATGAAGGAAAATGTGAACATTCCATTCCTTCCAACAGACGAATTGACCCTCTCCCTTCCCCTCTGTTTCCTGATTTCCCACTCACAGTACCCACATGTTTGCTCTCGGTCTCATAGATCCTATGCAGATATGCCATGGATATCCCCACCATGGGATGGCTACCATCAAAGGAGACACAACCAGGCCCAGAAAGCAAAGCAACATCATTGCCAGCTCAAACTAGACAGTTTGTGAAATCTAGACACAACAGCCCTGCAGCTATGAAGTTCCTTAAGCAGCTACTCTGATCCTCAGCTTTGCCGGCTGGCTCAGACTCGCCACACTCATGCCCCAAACATATACCCTCCATGTGCAAAGTCCTTGTAAGTCTGTCCGTATATTTCAAACATGCAAAAACCATTACGTTTAGAAAAGTGTCCCATACCCAAACCATTTCTCAACTGCGATGTCTTATCGTGTGGGCAAGATGAGACCTGATCCCAACCTGGGGTCAATTTTTAAGTTCCTGCTTGGAGGGAAACAGACCTCTGAGTTATTTGACTACATGAAGAGATATCTTGTCCAAGTTCATGGATAGCTCCTTCTCATTTTGCTCAGAACCTCCCTCTATACTACCCCACTTTCCCTTCGGTGTTCCCCCATTTTAGGCAAAAATAATGCACCCCAGTTCCTTTGGACCACTGTTTCCCAACACTGAAGAGCCAAGGTGACCACATACATGCAGGTAGTTCCACTCACAGGACTGTCTGTACCTTTCCGTAAATGGGGTTACATAAATGTCGAACATTTTTATTTGTGGCAGTGAAGGGGCAAGTCCACAGCAGCCTTCTCAATAGCTCCAGACCGCCTACACAGACACCCCACACTGGACATGCTATGTTCCCCATGACTGTAGGGCATGTGCAAGAGGAAAAGGGGAAGTTGGGGACTGTTGACCATTTCATTAAAACTGAGCGAAGAATTGGGGGCACCTCCCCACTCTCCACAAGTAAGGCGAAGGAGTCTATATGAAGGGTCGGCTCTTCCCACTTGGAGATTGAGGGACATAATATTCTCTCCACCCTTCCGAACTCAGGGTCCAGCCACGGGTCCTCCACTCTTTTTGGGGAAACTCAGGCTTGAGCAGTTCCCCCCACCGCAGCATGGAGGGAACTGGAGGGGTGATGCTCAGTGAAGTAAGTCAGAGGAGAAAGACAAAAACCAGATGGTAACACTCATATGTGGAATACAGAGAAACAAACAAACAAAAAAAACCCGGGTCAACCAAACCAGTAACAAACTCTAGAAATCTGACTGTACAACTCAGATGGGGTGGCAAGTAAAGAAGGAAGGGGGCCCATGGCCCTGGTGTAAGATTATGGGCACCATGGCAGTGGCTGTGGTGTGGTAACACAGACCCAAGGTGGCACCCATATTTCTGAATTATATGCAGTGTTGTAAATCAATTTTACCTTAATAAAACAAATATAATAAAAAGTAAAGTTAAGAATAATAGAAAATTAAAAAGCTATGAATAAAAAATAAATAATATTTTGGTAAAA
This sequence comes from Scalopus aquaticus, assembly GCA_004024925.1. NCBI lineage: Eukaryota > Metazoa > Chordata > Mammalia > Eulipotyphla > Talpidae > Scalopus > Scalopus aquaticus. The sequence continues at coordinate 41,484 of PVIJ01007918.1, read as the reverse complement.
CTGGTTTACAATGCTATATGTGATTTTTTTAAAAAAGTTTTAAAATTTTTTTATGCACACAAGCTGGGGCGCAGGCCACAGGCATGGGGCAGTGAGAGGGTTCACCAGAGACAGAGTGGGGAGCAGAACAGGCAGATCGACAGAAATACACTGCTGAGGGGAGCAGCGCACAAGGCAGGAGAGGGTCTGCTCTGCCATGTGGGAAGCTCCCCGCTGGGCATGGAACTTGTGTTGCGGCTGCCAACTGCTCCACAGCACAGCACTTTAACCTGCTGTGCCGCGGGGGAGGCCCTGTATGTGATTTTTATTTATTTATACATATATTTTAAAGATTTATTTATTTATGCCTACAAGCTGGGGTACAGGCCAGAGGCGCGGGGCGTGAGAGGGTTCACCAGAGACAGAGGGGGGGAGAAGAACAGGCAGATCAACGGAAATACACTGCTGAGGGGAGCAGAGGGCGAAGCAGGAGAGGTCTGCCGCGCCATGTGGGAATCTCCCCGGCCAGGCATCGAACTTGCGTCGCCGCTGCTGACAGCAAGGCCACCAGGGAGGCCCCTGTATGTGATTTTTAAAAATTACTTTTTTATTGCGGTAACATCAATTTAAAACTTTATGTTTTAGAGGTGCAGGATTTCCCCCTTAGGTGCTGCTGCCACATCAGCACCCATTGTCTACCACCATAGTCCACTGAAAATTTACTTTTAAAGAGCATTAAAGTTATTAGACGGCAATGACATATCGAGGTTTCTTTCTCATATTTAGCAAATGGAGTGATCGTGTGACTGCACTGCTTGAAGACTGGTGGAACAAAATGTTCAAATGAGGGGAATTTGGGTTAATAGTATGTGTACCCCTATCATACAACTGCTCTATAAAATGGAGATTCTTTTCAAATGGAAAGTTTTATAAAATGACCCAGGACCCCAACCTCTTTACTCCCACTTTAAGATTCTCCAAACCATGTCTCCCATGTGTGCCCCGTGACAAGAGGCGCCCGGAGATATGCCACCCAAATGAGAATCCTTTGTTCTGGGTGTTGGCCCAGGCAAATGCCCAGGGCTAGACTTATTACAGTGAGGCTGCAACAGTTCAACCATGGTTTTACAAAATACTGGAAAAATGTTAAAAGAAAATGGAATAAGAAAGAATCCACACACATGCAAATATAAGCACAGAAATGCTAAGAGCAGGCTGACACCCCTGTGATCTGCTCCCGGCTTTGGCACACAGCTGGGGCAGGATGGCACACCTTTCCACTCTTCAGTTTTCTGGCCTAGGATGTGGAAATGAGTACATAAGTTGATGTGGTAGAAAACGGAAAGATACATGCAAGACACTGATGAAAGTGATGTGTATACAGGGAAAATCAATCCGATCAGGAAAACATAACATCAGGCTACTGTAGTTGATGCAGAGATGCCAGAACAGGGCCAGAACAGAACACAGCCCAGGACTCAATCTCAACACCCACATACATTTTATGTTGTGAGCAGAAGGCATTTCAGAAGTCAATAGTCAATATATTTGGTTGAGGGAAATAAGAAAATGAAAAATGGATTTTCAGAAGGATGGAATTCAGGAAGTTAAAATATTCAGAAACATTAGGGCTGAAAGCCCAACCTTCTAGCTTAAAAAATATGGAATCTGACCAAGAGGATTACCCAGGACAAACTTGAGGACAGCGAGACATAGGATGAGCAGGTATAGAGCTGAGCCCGTGTCTATTTTGGTTTTTAAAATTTTTTTAAGATTTATCTATTTATGCATACAAGATCCAGGGTGTAGGCCAGAGGGATGGGGGGTGGTGAGAGGATTCACAAGAGACACAGTGGGTAGAGGAACAGGCTGATCTACTGAAATACACTGCTGAGGGAAACAGTGGGTGAGGCAAGAGAGATCTGCTGTGCCATGTGGGAAGCTCCCTGGCCGGGGCTCAAACTGTGCTGCAGTGGCTGCTGATAGCTTCATAGGCTGAGACTTAACCCCTTGCACCACCAGGGAGGCCCCTCTGTCTATTTTTGTTTGAGGCCACACAAAGATTTTTTGTTTGGGGTCACACCTCCTGTCGTCCACACACTTTTTTGACTGTAAGAACTGGGTGGTCTCACACAGCTAAGACATCATATTGAAGAAAGTCAACCAGAGCAGGAGTCAGTAAACAAACCACTTGTCAGTGAGTATTTTAGACTTTGCAGACCAAGAATTGCAAGACTGAGGCTATCATGTAGGAGGCAGATGGAACTTTCAAGGCAGATTCCCACTTCTTGGTATAGACCAAGGGCACAATGCCCTTCCCATGAGTGACAGCTCCATAAATATGATGGCATGTTAAGTCACATTATCTGCCACAGGTGCTGAGATGGTCATCATAGTTCTGTGATGTTCCACAAGGCTATGCCATAGAAGTTAATTTGTTGATGGCTTTTGAAGAAGTAGCCAGGTGTTGGTTAGGAAACCAGGACTGTCTTGAGGATCTGAGAGAGACTGCTGGTCAGTCAAGAAGAAAACAGAGACCTCAGTGCTACAACCAAGAAACTGAATTCTGCTGGCAAGCTGAAGGAGCTGAGGACATGATCCCAAATCCGTAAGAGTGCTTTGTGACTGTCACCTCCATGTCAGTGGCGTGAGAGCCTGGGAAGAATTCAGAGGCGCTGTGCCCCAGCTACAGAATCTTGAGATAATAAATAGATGTACTTTTAAGCCTCTGATTTTGTGGTGACTTGTTATGCAGAAACAGCAATCTAATACCCTTACTCACCAAGAGAAAAAGCTAAATCACATAAATTTTTTATTGATAAAATTAAAAATGTAATAGACAATTTTTTTTACATGTATACTAATGAGAAGAGTGAACCTGGGGAAGTTTAACATCTCATCTTATTGGGGTCAAATTAGCATTTCCTATAGTCTAAATAGATTGTAAATAATTCACCTGGTAGTGGGATCTGTAAGGCAAGTTCACATATTTCATCTTTGAAAAATTCTTATTTTTTAAGAGTTATTTATTTATGCATACAAGCTGGGCTGTGGGGTGGTGACAGGATTCACCAGAGACAGAGTGGGGCGCAGAACAGGCAGATCTACTGAAGTACACTGCTAAGGGGAGCAGCAGGTAAGGCAGGAGAGGTCTGCTGTGCCATGTGGGAATCTCCCTGGCCAGGTATCGAACTCATACTGCAATGGTACTGAATAGCTTCACAGTGCTGCGCTTAACCCATTGAGCCACCAAGGAGGCCCTGAAAAATTCTTTTCACACAGATAGCTCCTATCAAATGAATACTACCAATTCCTGTACACATAATTTATTTTTAAAAATTGAGATAAAATTCAAATAATTGAAACTTTAAAAATGACATTTAGTACATGAATAATGTTTACAACCACCTCTATCTAGTTCCAAACATTTCCTGCCTCCAGAGGAAGTCCTGCATGTTTAGAAGCTGCTCCCCGTTTTTTCCTTACCTCACTGGAATTAGCAATGTGTTTTTGGACTCTGTGGATTTACCTATTCTGAATATTTTATATAAATGGAATCACAAAATACGTAACTTTTTTCTGGCATCTTTCACTTAGCATAGTATCTTCAAGGTCATCTACATTACGGCATATACCAATACTTTACTCCTTTGTACTATACACCAAAACTTGTTTATCTATTATGGTTTACGTTCATTGTATTTATGGTAGACACTTGGGATAGTTTGACCATTGTGAATAATATTGCTTTAAACACGTGTATGCACACATTTGTTTGAGCACCAGTTTTCAAATTGGGGGCAAAATTTCTGCCAGTGAATAACACAACAAATAGCCATAGTTTGCTATTCCACAAGCTTTGTAAATTTGTCTGTAGATTTTTCGCCTCTTCATACATTTTTACCACCATCAACTATAACACATCTTAGCAGATTCCACATCAGGTGGCACTGATTTAGTGTTTTCAAATTATTGAAAATACTTTCCCTTATACATATACCATGCAGATTACTTAAGAGACTCTCTCGTCACTTCAAACTCCATATTGACCCTTCAAAGGGACAATTGAGAAGTACTGGTAACATGTCAAATAAAGAGCAAGGAAGACTATCAAAATCACTTCCCTTGTTTTTAATCATCTATTGACATTATTTCCAGTGCTCTCTACTCTCTGACCATTGTTCTCACTAAAAGGCTAATCATTTAAAAAAATTCTTAGAAATTAATTTATTTGGAAGTCACATTCAAATATGATTTAATTAACTCATTGGTAAATGGCCTTTCTGGCTTTGCTAACAAATGAGCCATTCTGACACCCTGACTGTAGTTTGGTTTATTTTTCCATTTTGGTGTGAAGAAGTTTTATTGTGATAAGTTAGTCCCTTTAAGTGATACCGTTTTTCTGACCATTGCTTTCCTGTAAGTTTCCTATTATAAGTATTTTGTCTGATGTTGTTAAAATGAATTGTGTTCTCTTAGAACCACTAGTGTGTCATTACATGATCAGCCCAATGACTTGTCATCTAATACAATAACAAAATAATTCACACTCTACATTGCATTAAAAGTTCAACAATCAAGGTACTGTTTTTTTCTCCTTGTTTTGACATAATGGGTGTTCCAAACTGTGCAGCTTTGCCTTTAAAATTTTTAAAATTAATTTTAACAATACAAGCTGTATAGTAATATGCATGACACTGGAAACTCTGCTGAATTGTAACTGCATTGCTGTGATTAGCAGTCCCCCACTAGCAGGGTAATGACAATGTTATACAGACTGTATCTCAACTACTCAGCCCTTCCATTTTAGTGTGAAAACTGCTTTACACAATAAACAAACAAATGAGAATGACTGTGTTCCAATAAAACATCATGAACACTGAAAATTTGAATTTCACATAATATTCATGTATTACAAATTATTATTCTTCCTATAGTGCTTTTCCCAAAAATATTTAAAATCAGAAAACTACCCTCAGCTTGTGGGCAATATGAAAACAGATGACAAGCCAGATTTGGTCTACTAGCCTACACTTCTGGTTCCCGGCATAAAGCAACAGATAGCAAAACAGCCAGATAGAATCTACAGATTCACATGGAGGATGTGCACATTCAAATGTTTCTTTCTCACTCGTTTTGTAAAATTTGAAGATCCAACAACCATGGGCCCACATGTTCCCATATGGCAGTAACTGCCTGCTTTAGACAGAACATGTCCTCTCCACCTGGCCTGCTTTACTCATGCATGTGTTTCAGCTTCATCCATCTTGATGCATATACTAATGCTCATTCCCTTTTATTTCTGAATAGTGGCCCATGGTAAGAGATACCCCAGTTTATCCATTTACCAGCTGGTGGTCATTCAAATGATTTTTACTTCTCATTTACTATGGGTAAGGATAATATAAATTCCCATAGTCTATATAAGACTTTATATAGACTATGGAAATGGAAATAGATTTTCATTTCTGTTGAAGAGATACCTAGAGTGGACTTGGTTGATCATAGAGCAAATTCTTCATATTAATGATATTTAATCTTCCAATATCATTTTGCAAACTATTTTTCAAGTTTTTTTTTTTTAATTGGGTTTTCTGATTCACTTGTTCTTAAGTATTCTGGATACAAGTGCCTTGTCAGATGTGATATGCAAACATTTTCTTCCAACCTGTAGCTTATTTTCTTATTAAAAGTATTTTTTGAAGTATGAAAGTTCTCAGTTTGATGAAGACCAATTTATTATTCTTTTTTCTATAATGAATTGTTTTTGATAGAGTATCTAGACATGTGGCTAATTTTCAATAGCAAAGATTTTCTTAAGCTTTCTTCTAGAAGTTTTATAATTTTAGCTCTTATATTTAGCTCTATGATCTATTTTGAATAATTTTGTGTGTAGCCTGAGGTTAAGAAGCTAAAGACATCTTTCCTCATGTGTGTATATAACTGCTCCAGAACCGTTTGTTGAAAACCTTGAACTGCTTAGGCCCATTTGTTGAAATCAATAGACTCTAAATGAAAGAGTGTATTTCTAGGTTCTCAATTCTGTTCCATTGATCTATGTATGTATCTTCATGCCAATACCACACTATCTTATTATAGCTTTAAGTAGGTTTTGAAATTGAGAAACCTGAGATTTCCAATTTTGTTCTTTCTTTTCAAAATTGTTTTTGCTGTTGTGACTTTTGGATCTCCACATAAATCTTAGGTCAGCTTGTCAATTTCTACAAAAAAAATAAATTAAATGCCTGCTGAGATATTGATAAGGATTGCATTTGATCTACACATCAATTTAGGGATACTTTTTCATCTTAATGATATTTAATCTTCTAATCCATGAACATGGAATGTCTCTCCATTGATTTAGGTCTACTTTAATTGATTTCCATGACCTGTGGGTTATTTAGAAGTGTTTACTAGATTTCCAAATACTCAGGAATTTTCCATATTCCCTTTTTTTTGTTGATTTTTAATTCCATCATGAGAACATACTTTGTGTAATGACAATACTTTTCAATGTATTCCTACTGCTCTGTTAGCGTATAGTTTATACTAGAGGATGTTTTACATGCATTTGAAAATAATGGACATTTCTCTGTTGATGAATAGATTGTGAGTTAATGAGCTAAAGTCAGGTCATGTTAGCTGATATAATATTGTTTTAAGTCTTATGTATTGTTGCTAATTTTCTGTCGATTTTTCAATCAACTTTTGAAAGTTTTAAAGCCTCCAATTACTGCTCAATTGTCTATTTCTCTTCTCATACATTTGGGACTCTACTGTTATGTACAAATATATTTATAATTGTTACATATTCCCAATTAATGTATTATTAGAAAATAACCCTCTGTCTCTACCAACATTTGCCTTTCTATGTAATGATCTTTTAATAGTGCTTTTTATTTCCTCAGGTAGAGTTGAATTACCATCCGGTATCGTTCCTTTTAACTTCAAGGTTTTCAATTGAGACTCTTTTAAGGCAGATTTTCCAGGAAGTCATACTTCCCATATTTTCTTTTTATGGACGTTTTTATTTCACCTTCATTTTTAAATGGGTAGTTTTGATGGGCATGGAATTATTTGACATTTCTTTGGCATGTTGAATGTTATCTCATTGATCTACAGCTTTTATTGTTTCTGATAAGTATCCTATCAGGACACTCTACTTTTCTTTGGATTTTAACAGTTAGGGTACGATGTGGCAAAATGCTGAGTTACCATACCTGGAGTTTGTGGTGTTTCTTGGTTGTGTGGATTAATGTTTCTCTTAAGTTTTGGGAGATTGTTGCCATTATTTCTTTAAACATATTTTCTGCTTCTTTCCGCCTTTCCTGTTTTCCTGGAACTCCAATGATACAACATTAGCATTTTCGATATTCCATTTTCTGTCTTTTCCTCTGTTTTTCAGATTGTCTAGTATGTATTGATATATTGTCAAGTTTGCTTATTTTTCTGTCAGCTCCAACCTTCTACTGTACACCCCTACTTTATTTTTAAAGATTTTTAGTTATACATTTAACTGAAAATTTTAGTTTTATTTTCTTTTTTTAAAGATTTATTTATTTATGCATACAAGAGCTGAGGTGTGTGTGTGGGGGGGGGGGGCAGGAGGATGGTGAGAGAATTCACCAGAAATAGCGTGGGGAGCAGAACAGGTAGAGCTACTGAAATACACTGTTGCAGGGAGCAGTGGGCCAGACAGGAGAGGTCTCCCGCGCCATATGGGTAAGCTCCCTGGCCGGGGATTGAACTCAGGCTGACGATAGTTTGACAGTGCTGAGACTTAAGCCCTTTCACCACCAGGAAGGCCTCTTTTATTCATATTTTCTCTCTATTTACTTGTAGTCTCTATTTGGTAATTTGTTATTGTCATATTTTCCTTTAATTCTTTAAACATGGTTTCCTTTATTCCTTTGAACACATTTATCATAATAGGTGCTTGGAAGTCTTTGTCTGATAAAGAAAACATCTGGATTCACTCAGAGACAATTTCTATAATTTTTTTTTCTGGGTATTGGCTAAACTACCTAATTGTGGTGCACTTGTTTCATAATATTGGTATAAAATTGGGCATTTTAGATAATACGTGGTAGCAGTCTGGAATCTGATTTCTTCATTCCCAGGGGCTGTTGTGGCTGTTTTAGTTGTTTGTTTAGTGCCGGACTACTATTGAATCTGTCTCCTCTATATATGTGACTACCAATGTCTCCACTTAGGTTCTTTTTCTTCTGTCTCTTTTTTTTTTTTAAACTTATAAACATGATTTTCTTGGTCTTGCTCCTGTTCAAAATAACTTAATGGTAGGTCATATGTTGATCAAAATGTGTCAATAGACCTTGAGGCTTTCACTTTTTGCAGATGGTGCTGTGTGCAGAATACCTTGCAGAATGCCTCCCAAGCTAAGACACTTTAACAGATATGCCCTTGCTTTTACATTATGTGTTGCAAGGCCTTGCCTTCATCCAGAGGTGAAGATTGTTAGTCTCCTCTCATCTCTCCCGAGTAGGGAGACAGCCTTCCAGACCATAAAAGTCACCTGGATTATTATCAATTCCATGGTGCCTACCTTGTTGCTTATTTTCCCTATCACCTTTGTAACTAATCTGTTGCTTGGTTCAGTCTGTGTTTCAGCCCCAGGCAGTTGTGATGTTTGCCCTCCCAGGTCTGTAGCAAGATTGCTACTATTTCGACAAAGCTCTTGGGCAACAACACAAAAGCTCCCAGAGCTCCTCACTTTGGTCCAAATCAAGCCAGTCCTCTGCAGTAATAAAGTTGCCTATTTTCTCCTCTGCACAGCCAGGATAGCACTACTGTGCCTTGGGGCTGTAAGGGGCATAGGAAAAGTCTCAAAAATCATACTCTCATTGTTCTTCTAGACACCTAGTAGCTTTTCTTGAATAAACACTTCTTAATTTACTGTAGGCCTTTGATCAATTTTCAGAGTCCCCCCAAAATTGCTTTCATCATTCTGTTCAGTTTTATCATTGTTTTGGGGGAGAAGATTTGATAAACCCCCTTCTCTGCAACTTTGTGGTTCTTTGTATAAACATGTACATTTTCCAAATCAAATTCTTATGTATATACATAAGAATTTGTACATACATAAGAATTTGATATATCATCTATATATATATAACATGATATATATATATCATATATGATATGTCATATATATATGACCAACTTCCAAACTCTTATGATATACTATCTAGCAACCAATAACCAAATTTCAGCCTCTGTCTTATCCCCTCTGAAATGTCATGCAAGATATCTAACTTTAATAACAATAAGATTCTAGGACAAAAACCATTTTTTTTTCCTTTGATCAATTGTAAGGAGAGAGAGGAGAGAGAAATCTGGAACTGATTCTACTTCCCAGCATTTTCCAAATATGAGGAATTGAGAAGCTAGGAGGAATAAGATGGCAGAGTGACCTCAACATCATTTATTCAACTACTTAATTTTACAGATGAGCAAACTGAGCCCCCAGGAGACTAGTGTTGGTGGTCAGTTTTGAATTGTTCCTTTGCAGAGACTCAGTAATGTGTGTGGTGTAGCTTTTGTTTTCGAGCCCTGGCAGATAGAGTTGGAGGAGTTGAGAAGCTGCATGGAAGACCAATGTTGGCTGTTTGGCAGGATAAAAGGACTCCCAGTAATTCCTTTGAATTTCTTCCTAAGAAAAAGAATATGCTTTGTTGTGACAGCAAAGGACTCTTTCTACAGGAAAGGAAAAATCAATTTTTACAGATGCCAGCTTTGCATTCTCTAGCTATTGGCTAGAAATATGATTGAAATAGAATGGCCAGGGATTTGTTTGAGGACTCACTTGGGACAGAACATGAAGAACTCATATTGCTTTGCTTCTGCTCTCTCAGCTTAGAAATCAGGCTTCTGCTCGGGTGACTGGTATCAATGGGCAGAGCGCCACCACTCCCTAACATCCCTCAGAGATTCTGAGCTGAAGTAAGATATCTGCTTCCAGAAGTGAACTAACAGACCTCTTTCAAAGAGGTAGCAATTTCCTGTATTTGGCCTCCCCTGTACCTGATGGATGTGACCTGTACTTAGTGCCTGTCCTATGGCTTTGGATGTTCTGTTTGGATTTTGTTACCCTTGGGTCTTGCTTTGCCCTTCCGTATCACATATGCTATATTGGGGTAGAGGTATACAAGGAGTTTACTCACCTATAAAACAGCAGGAAAAGAAGTTTCTAGTCAAAATAACAAGCAGCCTTTAAAGAGAGTGAAGGGAAGGGATCTTCCGAGGACCTCAGATGACAGGATTTAACATCATGAGATTGTTAAGGGACACAGGTCCACATTCATATGGGATAAATCTTGTGACCTTGGCCTAACGATGACCACCATCCATGGAGTTAAAAACGTGTGAGGTCATGAGGCTGAAGAAGGAGGCAGCAGGTAAAGAAAAGAGGAGAACTGAAAAGAAAGGAGGGAAATAGGGAAGAGAAATCAGAAAACTCAGAGGAGAAAGGAAGGAAAGGAAAGCAAAGCAAAATGGAAGCAAAGAAATAAGAAAATCAGCAAAGATAACAAAGGTCTATTATACATCTTAGAACCTGGGCATCCGTTTCTAATTAAGAAGATCTGTTAACCTCTCTGGATTTATGTTTTCCCACCTGCTGGAAGAGTGGGCTGGGCTTGGTGAACATGTAGATCCTTGTCTTGTGAGAATACAGCCAGTCCTATTATAGATTTCTCTTTACTAGGGTCTCACTTGCACCGCCATTCTCCTCACTCGCCCTGCTCGTTAGACAGGATGTCCTTCAGCCCCTCCAACATGTGACAGCCAGTCACATGACCATCTAGAACTTTGGCATTGCCATTCCTCTTCTTGAAGTGTTCTCCTGCCCATCTTCCCCAGGCGTATTCTAGTCCGTCACATAGATTCCTGCTTCAAGCCAGTGTCCATTGAGAGTCCTTCCCCAATCTTGCCATGTTAGAGGGGCTCTCACCAGCACTGCCCCCCTCATGCTGCATCCCCTTAGTGACTTAGTCTTACTTGCTGTGTGGTATGATAGAGTAGTTGCAAATAGATGCATTTACTGCTTTCATTTCTCTCTTTATGAGGCAGGGATTTGGTCTCCTTTGCTGATGTATCCTTAGCACAAAGGACAGTGCCTGTTACATATAGTATGCACTCAAATATTTATAGAATAAAGCTCACACCTGGTTGGGGGTGTCAGGTTTTAATCTTCCCTTTTTATAGATCAGGGCATAACAGTGTAAAACAGGGAGCCAGATTTAAAATCCTGTGATTTGGTGGTTATTTTTGCCTTATTCCCTTATCAGTCATGCACTTTCCTTGCATTTATACTATACTTTAGCACTGTACTCCCCCCCTCCACTCTATAACATCCTGCTCTGATTAATAAATTGCAATCAATTGCAATGCCTAATTATCTCCTTAGGAGGCCTGAAATAATGTCGTAGATGGAGCATGCTTACCTCTCAGCATGCGAAGGGAGCTGTGCTGGATAACCTAGAAAAAAAAAATGCTTCAAGGAGAAAGAAATAATGGAACAAATGAAAAGTTGTTCAGGTAGAAAGAACTGAAACGTGTTTGCTGCTTCCAAATATCAAGTTTAATAAAAGTTGTTTGTTTCGATGTCTGGAGTGCTTAAAGCCATGTTTTTGCAAGCATGGGGGACAGAGGCCCTGATTCAGATAAGCCCAAGGTGCTTAATAAAAGTGCAAGTGCCCAGGAAACTCCAGAATCACTTTCTGAAGGAATAGTCTAGAAAGCTGCACCTTTACTTGGGCCCCCGTGGTGTTTTCTGATGGATGCAAGAGTCTGAAATAAAATTGGTTTTATGTTGGTGTTTAAAGAGTAATATGTTTTGATATCGACATTCTTTCCTTTATCGAGCAGCAACCTCTTCCCGAGTCCCTACTATGTCAGAGACACCGTACTGGGTGCTGGGACACACAAGTGAATAAGATGTAAGTCTTAGGTAAAGGACTCTGTCTCAAAATTCCTTCATGTCTACACCTGTGAAGGGTATAAAACAAACTAAACAGACTCAACACTCTTAGAGAACAGGAGAGACAGATACTACGATTGTATAACCTTGCCTCTCTACTGAGTTCTGGACATATGTTAAAAACCTTACATATATTCCTTTTGTCCTTAGAGCTGCCTTGGGATGTGGGTACATCCTTGGGATCGTTGAGTCTTTTCTGGGCTGATGTGTCTCAGCTCTCAGCTCTTACCTTCAGAACCACTTCTTTGGGACAACCTGCTCATCTCCCCCAGGTTAAACCCATCCTCCTCACCTTCTGCTCCTATGGGACCCCGTAGCTTTCCTTCTCAGCTATTATCCTAGTTGCCAGAAATTATTAGAAGGGGGAAGAAATAACTTGAAATCCACTTAACAGATTCAATGTATTCAGTTGAAGCTATTCTTCATCAAAAAAAAAAACCAACATAAGATTAATAATAATAAAAAAATATGCTATAATGGCATCCTGGTTACTGAACCCTAAATGACCCTGAGGATACTCAGCCTGGAGGAGAAATATAGGATTTCATATTTAGTATAGACTGAATCTGTCACATAACAGTCTCAAAGGTTCCTGGAACCAGAGGCAGTGCCTTTAAATCCTTTAAGGTGGTCCCTGACCACCCCTCTTTGCTGCTCTTTCTCCTCCACCACCCCCTAACATGACTGCCAGCCAGGATGAACAACTGGCCACTCATGAGCCTCACCATGTCTCATTGCCACTGCTTTACTTACACTGTTCCCTCTGGCTGCTTCCCTGGGGCCTCCCTTTCTGCTTGGGTATCTTCTAAGATATCTTTTATGAAGCCTCCCCTCACTTCCTTTGAGCCCCATGCTGTATGCTCCACACATAATTCTCTAAAATCACCAACAATTGGGTTTGCTAGGGGAAGTGCCATGTTCCCCACCCCCACTTACATGCAGCCTCCTTGGAATAGCTACTGGGAACCAGGGAGCAGAGTGGCCAGGAGAAACTGCATAACGCAGAAGGAGGAGAGAGAAAGAGAAAAGGGTTCTTGCTTCACTGGCTTTGGATTTGCACCAGGGACTTGGGGAAATGTGGGGAAAATGAGTGGAGAAGACACATGTTGAGGCTGACAATGGTGGCAATTACTTTGATTTGTATTTTTGCATTTCTCCTTTTGTTCCAGATACCTGTGGTCCCACTTGCTCCCTTCCTGTGGCTCCCCTCAAGAAGGTGCCCCAGGCTGGTGGCAAGGTTTTTGGGCCTCAGCAGCCCTGCTTTGGTCTGAGCCTGATTGGCTGGGCATTTGTCCACAAAGTCATGGGTAATTTTCAGTTTTATTAGGAATATCCTTTCTTCTCTTCCCTCTATCTGCACATTCTCTTTATTAAAGTTCTTTCACATGAGAGTCTGCCTTGCTTCTGTAAACAAATGACTGAATCCCTTGAGAGTGTGCAAGTTTGGGGTCCCTGAGTGACCCACGGTCACTAGCAGTTTCACACCCCCTCCCCATCAGCAGAGTCTTCCTGTAAAGGCTAAGATCATAAACATTTCAGTTCTGTGGGCTACACTGTTTCTTCAACAATGATGCAGCTCTATTGCTTAGAGCACAGAAGCCACCACAGACCACGTGTAAACCAATAGGCATTGGTGTATTTCAATAAAACTTGATTTAGCAAAAACAGGTATATCAGGCCAAAGGTGGTGCACCATTTGTTGTTTGTCGATCTGTGTTCTAGACTCTTTGGGATGCCAACGACAAGTTAGTACCTATTTGTAGGTGCCAGTGTGATACCTAGCCCACAGTTCAGAAAACGTTCGCTATCTGAATATGTAATTCCAAATTGGGTAATTTTCCAGTCATTATAGAAACTATGTTGTGATCAGAGACAATTTGCCTTCCAACTAATATTTAAAAATCTTAACCTTTTCTCTTTCTATTTTGACTTTCACTGTTAACTGTCTGACCAAGTGTGTGTGGGGGGAGCCTGTCAACTTGCATCACTCAGAGGCTTTTGTAGAGCGCCCTGGAGACATCTACTCTGGCCGTGGAGTAAAGCACACAAGGGAGGGACTTCAGCTTCTCCATGAGCTGCTAGACCTACCATGGGGAGGTTGTCACAGAAATTCAGCCAACAAGGAAATACGCAAATGTGAGGTTCAATTTAGCAAGTGAAATTAAAAAGAACAACCCTTGCAGTTAACAGACGAAGACGTAAGCTGCAGGGGAACACATGGAGGTGGCAGGAGAAGCATGTGTAGCAGCAGCTACACTTTCTTGCTCTCCCCCCACCTTTGCTGGAGAAGCTCCTCCATTTTCCTTTTCTGACTCTCAGGCCAGAGTGGGGCACATGGACGCGCTCCCCCGACCCAAGAGCTGTTTGCTTCTAAGCACCTGTCTGGAGCCGAGAAAGATTCTGAGCCTGTGTCCTTCTAGGAGAGCAGGGGCTGCTCAGGAGAACCACGTCCCTTAGGAGTATTCATGTCACAGACCAAGTCGCCTCAGGGATCTGTGTCTAGTACAGTGGGAAACTAAGGAAATCTGGGTCGTAGGCACCTAGGGAAAGAAATACAAGCCAACTCTTAAGGTAAGGGGAAAAGACACAAAATCCAACTTAGACCATTTAAAATCTACTCAGAATCAGACAAGGGAAGATGGGAGACTCAGTCCTGGCTTTGTTCTACCTTTCTCTGAAGAGCCCAAATGCAATCTAGTATAATTGGTACTTGGCACTGCTCATGAAATGGGTCAGTTATGCCCAGGAGGCTATTGTGGAAGGCTTTCTCCATTTAGAATTCCCAGGTTAATCAATCAGTTCCCAGGTTCTCCCAGTTGGCTGACAAACTTCTGCACAAACTCAGGCCTGTTTTACCCTGCTTGGTTTCTGTATGATTAACTGGTTGCAGATTTGGTTTCTTGCTCTTTGAAAACTGAACCCAGCACACCCATTCCCTGACTTCTCCTTTGCTCTGCCCAGGACTGCACAAAAGACTCCTGTGGATTGCTGGTGAGATGGTTTGGTGCCCAGGACACTATAAGCAGAGATTCTCAGTAATTAGTGTGAACAGGATCAGGGCTTTGGTATATTTTTTAAAGTCATCAGAGGATTTTTAATTTCTGATGACCCTGAAAACAGTGCTTAGAACACAGGCTTCTGGGACAGACAGGGATGGTTTTGTATCCTAGCTTCTCTCCTTGCTGTGTGACCATCACAAAGTAGCACAGCTTCTCTGTTGCTTGGTTATTTCAGCTTATCTAGAGGGACCAACAATAGTACTATTCTTATAGGGCTGTTATTATAAAGACAGCTTATCTAGAGGGACTAACAATAGTACCTTTCTTATAGGGCTGTTATTATGAAGAATGGATAAGGTAAAATAACACAAGGTAGGTGAGTAATAAATATCACCTATTATTTGGACTACTAAATTATAGCTATTGCGATGTTTGTTCTTCTTATTGGGGTTGCTGTTGCTATGATTATGATAATGATGATGATTAAAAGCCTGACACACACACTTTACTTGTCTACTCCTGGTCCCCAGTGGTTGCTCACAGGCAAAAGAGCAAGCTCATTCTATAGTTTTGCATTTCCATCCTATTTCAAGCTAGAGAATTGGGGTCTAAAACTAGAGTCTGGAGATGTATGATCCAGAACCCAGTTCTGTCATATTCTAGTTACTTGACCTTGCATAGTCATCTAGTTTCTCAGTGACAAACAGGGCACGACAGTACATACATCCAAAAGGACAAAGCTCTCCCTGAAAGCCTTATCATTCTTTTTGCGCGTGCTGTTCCATGAAGTCTACTTGGGATGTTATTCTCTTGATTATTCTTCTAGTATAATCTTTTTCATCTTTTAAGAACCAGGCAAAATCCTACCCTCTTGCTTAAAAAAAGTACAGATAACATCAGTTTTATTTTTATGTTCCCACAGCACATTATTATTACTTTTCTACCACCCCCATTTTACTTTGTCCTGGATTATAACTAATTGTGCCTTTCTGGTCTTTCATACCATGAGGTCACTGAAGTCAGGGAGTACTTGTTCTCTCTTATTTGTTGGCATTTTCTGGAGAGAACCTAACTCGTTATATTAATTACCTATAGCTAAATAACACACAAGGTCAAACTCTCTCTCACACACACACCATAGACATTGACCACTTGATCATGCTTTGCTAATCATCTAGGTAGATACTGAGCTCAAGTACCTCCCATGCTCCTTCGAGGGCCAACTCGTGGGCAAGAGCATGCTCTTCTCACCACCATTGCAGAAGTGCAAGAGGACAAGTTCAACTACACAAGCTCTTGTGAAGTCATTGCTTGTGTTGTGTCTGTTACACAACTCTGGCCAAAGCCAGTTAGTCAAGACCAGTCATCTCTTATGAGAAGAACTAAAGAGTTATATGGCCAAGGTCACGGTTACAGGAAAGGATGAAGAGCTGTAACAAATGATTCAATCTAGCATATGTAGTAGGATTGAGGAGAAAGGCAACAAAAATGTATTTCCATTAGTAAAACACATCTTGGAGCTAGGAAACATTTACCCAAAATGTTTATCATGGAACCTTCATTTCAGCCATCAAGGTAGGTGTTTCATGATAAGGAAGGCTAGGGGTGGGAGTCTATGGTAAAAGGGGTCATAGCTAACTGTGGTTTGTTAGCTAAGGCATTTTGAATTGTTAGCTTCTGTCATGAACATGCTAGAAGAAGATAGAGTCAGCACCTTTAGCAAAAATAACATGAGCAATAATATAAGGAGTTTCTTGTTGGACTTGGGCTCTATGGCACTCATTTCAAGATATAGTGTGTGGGGTGGTGGGATGATGACTTTCTCGCTCTTTCTCTGTGAAGGGTTGTTTAGAGAGTTGAAGAATTAAGGCAGACAGGGCAGAAGAATGGCCAATTAGAGAGTTTAATAAAGATTTCAACTGATGATCAAAAGTGTGCAGGCAACTATTTAAAAAAAATCCTGTTGTTGGGTAATTAATTAGTAAATTAATTGAGATTGAGAATTCTATGAACACCTCCTACACTGCAAGTCACTAAAATGTCAAGGTAGAATCTGGTGGGTAGAGAAGATTGGAGATAAAATTGCATTTAATTAAATATGAGATTGGCTGGACTGGTCTGCATCCTGTGTGCATTCTCAGGTTAAGCGCCGAGTCTACAGAGCAGATGGACTACTGGCTCGCAAGGCTCTCTACTGCTCTCCTGTCTGTGCCCACCTTCCCTCTCGGTCCTTTGTCCTGTGCTTCTCTTTCCTGAACTCTGAGCTTAAAAACATGGAGTCAAAACTCACTTGGCTCTGCTGACAAGTAGCTGAGGCACCGATTAGATAGACAGAGCAGACAGAAGCCACCCTCATGTCGGGAGTGCAATGAGAGTGCAGGTAAGTGCAGAGAGGGAGGAAACTAAGCAAAGACACAAAACTAATTTGGTCAAATAGGAGAGCTCATTCCTCCCACCAGGGGCCAGGCTGCAGGAACTTTCTTTAGATGGGTATATGAATCAGAAATGAATAATAATCTGAGATAGGGGTGAGATGCATGAAATGTGGAGAGGTACCAAAAGCATCAAACTGTCTCCTTGTGACAGTTTCAAAAAGAAATATAATTTAATTTATTCGACCTTCTCATGACTATTACAAGCTTTCACAGGAAAATGCTGCTGCTTTCTGTCAAGAAATAAAGTAATGAAGATTACTCATATAACAGACATGATAGATTCAGATAACCAGAGAGAGTCTAGGTAGACAGTGGGGATGCATATGTACTGAGAGGCATATGTACTGTGGAACATGTCATCCCACCAGAATGGGATCCGAGCTGCCAGATGTTCTTTAAAGAAAAACCATGCACGCTCACTGTGTGTGTGAATCAGTACCTCTTGGGGTAACACCATGTCCCTTAAGAGCCTGAGAACTCTGCACCAGAGGACTGCAGTAAGGTGAGATGGGGGCTCGCCCTGGAGTCCCACATTTGGACTTGGATCCTAGAGGCCTGGACAATTGTATTGCAATTCCTTTATTAATAAGAGGGGGCTGTGAAGACCTAACTCACAGATCTAAGTGGCTTAATAGTTGAAGTCATTAGAGCTGATAGCGAACCTTCCAAACATCCGATAACATTTTGAAACACAGTCATTTTTAGGAAGCACCACCCAGCTGTGACCACATTTCCTGCCTCTGCCTTACAGCCAATGTGTTCTGGTGGGTTCTCAGTGAAGGAGAGAGAACAGAGGTGTGGGGTCCCCAGTCCCCCTTGTTCGGAATATTGTCTTGGTGCACAGAGTTCTGCTTTTCAGTGAGGTGTAGGGTCAGGCAAGGAGCCTCTCACCAAGGGCAAAGTCCTGGTGAGGAACATACTGGGAAACCAGCACCTGCTGAAAACAGCAGGCAGATATTAGAATAGAGACAATAAGCTGACCAGCGGGAACAACCACTAGGCCCTAGCTTACATCCCCAGTAACTGCATCCCCCAGGCGTGCACACGCCCTGTGTACTGGCACCACCTCTGTACTTGATGTTACTAAATACGAAACTGCCTTTGGAGGGGGCCGCTCATTCCACCCCTGTGTAGCCCTTCTAGGCTGCTCATTGCTCCATGTGGACCTTGAGTAACTTCTCTCATCCGCGCCACGCCCAATGCTGCCACCGCATGAGGCAACATAGGAGAAGGATGCCACTTTTGGATCAAGGCTCCGAGGAAGCAGGGATGCCTTCCCTCTTTGCTCTTTGTCAGCTGAATACACGTGACAATGAGGGTGACTCAGCCAGGAGATGAAAGGAGCCTGGGCCTCAGAATGCGCACGTGGAGAGAAGCCAGTAACCAAGGAGGAACAGGCCCTTGTGCCAGTGGAAAGTCATCAGTGCACTTCTGTTTTGTGGCGCCATTATCCCCCGAGAGCCACGGGTCACAAGACTAATAGTACAACCCCCGCACACAGCTGGCGAGAGAGGAATGTGAGTTCCTTCCATTGACTTATGCTTATGGTGATGCTCCACTACCTTCTTCACACCTCTCATCTGTGCAGTGCTATCCTAGCCTCCACCTCCACACTCTCCTTCCTCACCACAGTTCTTACATTTTCTAGGTGCAGAAGCAGCCACTCTGAGAGGTAGTGCCACCTAGCCAGCAAGTGGTGGAGTGACAGTGAGAACTGGGTCTGTCTAATGCCACATTTATGAACTCCATGTCTCCCTGTCTTGGCACTGGAGGTAAATGCAGAATAATGGAAGTAAGATTCCACATGGTCCTGAATACTTTTCTAGAAAGTTCTAATCTCCCCCCCCCCTTTTTTTTTTGTTTGCTCTCTCCCTTTCTCTTACCAATAAATAGATCATAGAGCTTCAGGATACATTTTAATAATTTAAAAAGATTCGTGTGACTCCCTGCTGGAAGCTAAAAAGTATTTTTGCTTATCCAAATTGGATAAAGGATGTGATTACAAAGAAACTTCACACTGAATTATTCTATGATAATAGTATCACACTGGACTTGCTCAGCTGCATTGAAGATATGTGAGGGGAGAAGACTTTTTGTTGTACAAGAGACAGTACAATCTAGTTTCAAGGTTACCTTGGAATCCCTAGGCCTAGTAGTCTCTAGTATTCAATGGCCACCCAGTTGTGGTTTGGAGGAAGGAGAGGGAGGAAAGGAGGAACAGAGGGAAGAAGGAAGAGGAGAAAGGCCTGGGGGGAGGCAAGCAGACAGGCTCACGGTCAGGCATCTTACCTTTCGGTCGCATTTAGTGACTATACTTTCATTCCACTGTATAATCAGGTGATGGGTAGAGTTTAATGCTGGAACCCAAAATACAGAGGAGGGAAGGAAGAAGGGAGAGAGAGGAAGAGAAGGATCCAAAGAGACTAGGAAAGGAAGGGGAGGAAAGCGGGGAAGGAGGGGAGGAGGGAAGAAGCCGTATCCTGTTACTAATTTGCACTCCTGTGTTCTATCTTTGGTTGAAGTCCCCTGTGCTTATGGTAACAAGCCGCATAAACTCCTAACATAAATTTAGATTTGAAAGTCACCTTGGATAGCTTGTCTGAGTCCTCTCATCGAAGATGAAGAATTTGAGGTTCTTGTAGATAGACTTTACAAGATTTCTCTGCTAGTTGATCAGAGAACCATGATGAGAACCTAGTTCTCCCAAGTACCAGCACCTTCGAAAATTTTTCACCATACAATTGCTATAATGATAAATGCAGCAGTGAAGGAAGAGGTGCCTTGGCAGGGACACCAGCATAAATAAGCACAGGCATGTATATACTATGCAGCTTCATTATTTTGAGCCAGTGACTTAGGAAACCAACCTGACTAAATTTCACAGAGAATTTCAGTGAAGTCCCAACTACAGTGAAATTTGGAAAATTTAACTGCAGGAACTCAGCAAAGATAAGAAGCAGCAGAAAGAAAAGGAAGAGTTTAAATAATGGAGGTGACTAACTAGTCCTCCCACTACATCATCAACCCTGCTGACATTCTGGGGAGCTGAGCAATGGTAAAACCTCCCCTGTCCCAGGGCTCCTACCTCATCGTGTAGCTCCACCCTCTTCTAGGACTCCACCCCCACCCCACACACCTCCACATTCTGTGACTCCACCCCTATCCTGTGGCTCCACCTCCCAGCCAGCGCTCCTCTCCAAGAGCAAGGGCTCTGGTGTTTTCCGTGCAGGGAGCATCCCACTCTGCTGAGTGTTTAGTGTTTAAAGATACATATTTTTCATACAACACTGCCCCTGAATGCAAGCCAGCTCACCACTTCATCTGGTGCTCACTAAAGAAAGAGCAATCTGTTCCCAAATTTGTGCCAATGTAGTCTCTGTTGGATATGCCGAGAGTCCGTATTATGATCTCCAATGCGGTGCCTTTGGAAGGATGTGCAAGGCGGATTTGTGACTCTCCGGTGTTTGCTGCCGAAGCTGACTTGAGTCTTCAGTTTGCTGTCGAGATGTGAGGTGTCTGCTGATTTCTACAATGCACATTCAATGTTGGGTTTTCCTGCTTCTCTGACCTTAACAAGGTCAAGCACCACACCCTTTAATTGCAATTAGTAACTCTGTAACCTTGACTCTAACTGTATGATCAGAAGAATATATGTCTGCATGATGGGCAGTGGTTCATATTCCTGCAATACTGGGGGCCCATAATACATAAGATGGGCCCATAAAACAATATGATATTTAAGATTCCTCTAGTTGTAAGGATCAAAAACAACTATTCCCCCAAAGTCAGGAATTGTAATAGAAACCAAGAACAGTGGATAAGAGGTCGAAGGTCCTGAGTGTGACTCTTAGGCCTCCACTGATAGTGCTGACAGGTACTACCCCATTGGTGGCCACGTGTATGTCACTTACACTTGCTGGGACTTGATTTCATCGCTTAAAATGTGCAGATTGCACTAATGATTTCTAATGCTGCCTCCAGATTTTATATTGTTTCAGTCTATTAAATATGTTTTCCTTTCTTGTGTGCACAAAGAGAAGAGAAAATAGTTCTCGAGAATCTGTTTGCCCACCTGCCACTTGGTAGATCAGAAGACAAGGACCAAACTGAGAGTCTAATTTGGCTCATTCCCAAATTTCAAGTTTGAAGCTGTCTCACTTCCTCCCACAGGATTTTTGGGGGCAGGGAGGTGAGTTACAGTAAGTCATTGGATTCAGCTTCCTTTTATGTTTAGTACTCAAAATATAAGAAGCCCTCCATGTGGGGCTCATCTTCCTCCCCCTGCAACCTCATCCCAGTGACTCTGTCACGTGCTGACAGGTCAGGTGCCCCCGGCCTCTGAGGCAATGATGGCTTAGTTGAACCATCAAAGATTTACTACCTGAGGTTTGCTCACTGCTATCTGGTTTTTCGAAGAATCTGTGACCAATAAGAGTTGATATCCCTTCAAAGTCACAGAAAAGAATTCTATGATCTTGACCTTTGTCTTTCCTTCCTGCCAACCAAGAGTAGCCAGGAAAACCTCTGTCCCAGCCACAGGCCAGTGCAAACCCATCACATCCTATCAGCTTTTTGAGTTGGATGATGAAAATATCAGCAAGGGAGGGACTAAGGTGAGAGGACCTAGGTGTGAGGGAGCAGAGAGGAAAAATATGAGATATCAATAGATTTAAGTTTTAAAAAGGAAGACAGCTTTAGATGAATGTAGCCCTCCTTTCATTTGAAATATTCTGAAGGATAACTGGTTGCCAACTGAAAGACACTGGCTGCCCTGAGAGAGGAAAGAACTACATACAGGTTTGCATCTAATGTTAAGGGAGAGCAATCCTCAAAGAGCATCATTGTGTTATAAGGTTGATGAGAAAAAAGCAAATTGATCCGTGACTCGGGCCACTGTCTGTGTGGGGTCTGTGTGCTCTTCCCTGCTGTGTCACTTCCTCCGGGGATTAGGTTCCCTCCCAAAGACATGCATGAGACATTCACTGTTTCCCCATGGTCACTGTCAGAGTGAGTGAAAGTGTGTGTGTGTGTGTGTGTGCACGCGCGCGCATGCAGCCCCCTGTGGTAGGAGGTGTCTTGTCCAGAGTTGGGTCCCATTTGTGTCTTGAGCTGCAGGTATGCACTTTGGCCACCCGTGACCCTGAACTGGAGTAAGTGGGAAAGGAATGAAGACAAATAATTTTGACATATTGCATGTGTCTGGGGTCTTATTTCCACTTTGGTGTTGTTTTTGTGACCAGGCCACAGAAGTTTAATTTGTGTTGATAACAATTATCTTAGTTCAGCTTGTTTCATTATATGGCGTCTCACTAAAAGTCTCAGTCCCTAAGAACCTATCGATGTTAACTGAGGACGTACTGGTCTCTGAACCTCATCGGGGTCACTAATATGCTGACTCCTTTCCCTCAGGGTCAAGATGTCTCTGCTTTCACTGCTTTCATCTGGAGAAAGGCCCCTTTAGGGAAGAATGGATTTGAATGTTCAGCAATGAACTGAATCTATACCAATATCTACATCATATTTATGCCTATACCTGTATCTACATAGCTATCTATGCACATATCTATGTATATACACGTGTTGATTCTCAGAGATGCACATCTCAAACTTATATAATGTTGTGATACAATGTCACTTCGATTTTTTTGAAAAGGAATAAATGGGCTTTTTTTTTTTTTAAAGAGGAAAGTCTCCTTAGATTTTCTTTTGCACGTATAGAAGAGGAATGCAAGCAAATATTTCTACAGGAGTAATTTGCAAGTATCAAATCCATGTAGACAAGGGTGGCTATTACAGGGGTAGGGGAGTGACGTAGAGTGATACAGAATTAGCATGTCAGCAATATCTGTGTTTGCATTCCAAGTTAGAGGAGAA
Organism: Scalopus aquaticus; assembly: GCA_004024925.1. NCBI lineage: Eukaryota > Metazoa > Chordata > Mammalia > Eulipotyphla > Talpidae > Scalopus > Scalopus aquaticus. The sequence goes on along the minus strand of PVIJ01007918.1, from coordinate 18,199 downwards.
GCATAAAAAGAGTTTGAGTAGAGGATGAATACTGTGGGCTGGAGTCTCATGCGGCTTTCAGCTGCCAGAGTCGCGCTCAGAAGAGAACATCCGCAGGACACTGGATGAGTGTGTGGCGTGGGAAGCAGGGGAGGCGGACTCTGTCCCTTCCCTTCCTGAGCCAACTGAGGACCCGGACCTCCTTCATCCAGCAGGGGGAGCCATGCTCCTGAACAGACCATCTCTGCGGTCTGGCCTCGGAGGATGGAGGGGGAATTAAATACTGTGCCTCTGGAGAAAAAGGGGCTCACTTATAATATTTAAAAGTTTTGATGCTCTAAAAAGAATTCATCAGAGAGCACCTCTGCCATTTGATTTTAACAATCAAGTGCAAGTGATGAGTTCAGGATGAAGGGGGAGGGGATATGGTGTTCAAGGTCATAGGTTACTAGGAAATATCTAACTAAACAAAAAGAGAGCCCAAACATGTTTCTGAAATACCAAGAAGGTGCAGATGGTGTGTATTCTTTGAGCCGGTCTGAGTTTATCCTCTAACGGGAAGGCAATGGAGAATTTTGCTTGTTCACTCTGGGCAGACATTTTGCTCCGCACTTTTATGGCATGTTTCATTCCAGTCCCCAACACCATGCCATATTATCAACTGTTATCGGAGTCATTTCTAAAGATTCACAAAGGATACACAATGATGTGCCTTAAAGCTGCCAATTAGGGCTGGATTCACCCCAAACCCAGACAGCCCAAACTCAGGGTCCATCTCCTGCAGTCCAGTGTCCCAGGAGTGCTGTGGCAGGTATTGTGTGTTAAAGCTTCAAAACTCTCTTGCTAAACTAAAATTGAGGAACGGTAAGTGACTTGCCTAATTCTACATAGCTGGTTAGCAGCTGAGACAAGAAGCTGCTTGTAACAAAGCCACACTTTTGACCTAAGAACGGGGAGAATAGAACAAAGGAAGAAGGTTTGACTTCTCCTGCCAGAACCTTATATTTTCCCAAAGAGAGAAAACACAAAAGTTTAATTAAATTTCTGGGTCAAGGTCTGATTCTGCGGTTGACTGCTAGGGTCCAGGTGAACGGAAGACAATAGGATGGGATGCCTTAGACCTCCGGGTACTGGAGTGGGTTCTGGGACTGGCTGGCGGAAGGCTTGTCAGTTTCTCATTTTAATCATCTTCCCATCTATCTGTTTCTTCTCTATGGATCTTAAATAAACCTCTTGTCTATTTTGAGCAGCATGATGCCATGGCGACGGCTGAGTGTCAGGGAAGCAGGGATAGAAGAAGCATCTGCCCTAGGGGGCCTCCTGAAGCCTGTCTGGGGCCAGGGGTGGAGCTGTGTATAGGTGGAGCTGGCCTAGCTGCCAGTGGGAGGGAGGAGGGTCTCAGAAAGGCAACTGAAATGGGAAATCAAGGCTGCCAATTACATACCTCTTATCCGAGGAGCCTTTTGCTGCATACACTTGCAGAGATATATTCTGTGCAGGTGTCTGCAGAAAGCTTGGCCAATGATGATCACGAGTGAGAAGGAGGCTGTGTACATTTATATATTTCCACATTTTTGAGTTTCACAGAGAAAATGCTAATTGCTACCTTGTGCTGAGTGTGTAGTTTGGGCCAGGTACTCTGCATTCCAGCTCTCTAGTTCCAGTCATTTCCACTGAACAGGAGGTAGACAGGAGAGTTTAAAGAAGCTCAAGTAAAATCATACAGATCGTCCTAAGTCCAAGGCCCATGTTTTTTTTCCCCAATATTCTATTGTCCTGCAGGTGCTCAGAGGATCTGCATCTTAGCAAGGCACAATTTCAGACCTGCCCCTCCCATCTGGGAGTCAGTTTATGTGGTGGTTTCCATATTTCTGTGTGGGAAGCGAGCAACAAGGAGTGGTAGCTTTGCACATTGAGACTGAGTCTTCTTGCAAATACAACTGTGAGGTCTCTTCTAGGACAGCTGGGGTGAAACTTCTGCTCTTTAGCCCCTGCATCTTTGGTGCTACATGGGAGTGATAGCTGCTCCCGGGCCTCCACAGAGCAGCTGCTGCTTCTTGATTAAATACAAGCCCAGGATGGTTCCCAGAAATGACAGAAGTATGCAATAAATCACTTTCCACCTGAGCCAACTAGAGTGAATTCTGTGGCCTGCAACAGCCTTATGACTTATCTGACCCCATTAAACAAATCAGGAGCCAGGCCCCAAGGTGCTGTGACTTGCTTACATCATCTTTCCTTCCCTTAGTCCTATTTCCTCATAAAAGTCCTCCAGGGGTGAGAATGATTGTAAGAGGCAGGAGCTTAGTCTGTTGTGTGGCTTTTACCCTCAGTGATTAATCATGAGGCATTATTTCAGGAAATATATAGAAAGCTCTTTTTGACCTAACTTAAGGGTAAAAAATCTTTAAAAAAAACACCAGGAAGTAGTAGGTGGTGGGCTGATGGGAAGGCTGCCTGGATATGGTTGTTTTTGCCTATTCAGCAATGCTTTCTCCTTTTTTTTTTTGGTAAGAGCCTCCTACTTCTCGGTTAGAGAACTTATTTATTCCTTACTCCAAGGAATTCTGATGGGACTAAAAAAAAAAAAAAAAACTCTCCACAGATGGGCATGTGACTCAGACTGGACAGCTGGGTGAACAGTGTAGTGCTTGTGAGGATGTGAGACCTCAGACACACAGACACATACAGCACAGACACACACACACACACAAATAAATATGCAGAGACAGTCAGAGGGACTAGATGCTATTGACATTCAATGATATTATTTGAATTTCTAGAATCATCTATGCCTAAAACAGCATCTGTTCATTGGACTTCCCAGTTCTAAGAGCCAATATTGCTGGCTCATTTGGATGGAGTCCTGAAGAGCACAAACTAAAGATTCCATGTTTCCAGTTCCATCTTGGTCACTGAGGTAGCTCTGTGAGCTGATTCTGTTCTAGACTCTCAAGTTCCTCATCTTTAGCAATGATGCCTGAGTTATCCCCTCCCATGTGGTGAGGGCTGATAGATGAATCTAGGAGAGGGGTTTGGAAGTAAGGAAACAGCTATCTAGATACACAGACATCTTCATGGAACATCTATCCTGGGAAAATTGCTGTGGTAGGAGTCTACTCCTGTAGTTTCTAATGCTCCAGCTGGTATTGCAGGCAGGGCATGACGACACTCGCATGGCGTTGCCCTCTGAGGTAACAGAAAGCCACTACCAGAAGCTGTCGGGCATTTTGGGAGCTGATATATCTAATGGGAAGGAATTTCTCTGAGTGGAGATGAATGTTACTTTTAAGAACACCTTAAGGAAACAACCCCAAGATTAACATGTTCCCCTGATGCAAAGTGGTTCTCAGATCTTCATTAGCTTTCAGATGAAAAATGTTGCAAGGGGATGGAATCCAGATCTTTCAAATCCATGTTTTACTGATACTACATTTAAGTCCTTGGTTAAAAAGAAAACTGTTTTCTTTTTTTCTTTTTTAAAGATTTCTTTATTTATACATATAAGCTGGGGTACAGGCCAGAGGCGTGGGGTGGCGAGAGGGTTCACCAGAGACAGAATGGGGAGCAGAACAGGCAGATCATAAATACACTATGAAGCTATCCTCAGACACTGCAGCACAAGTTCTATCTCCAGCCTTGGAGCTTCCCACATGGCACAGAAGACCTCTCCTGTGCTGCTCCCCTCAGCAGTGTATTTCAGTTTATCTGCCTGATCTGCTCCCCACTCTGTCTCTGGTGAGTCCTCTCACCACACTTCCCTAAACCTATGGCTTACACCCCAGCTCTTGTATGCATAAATAAATAAATCTTAAAAAAATAGAAATATGTTTCTCTGACTTTGTCCTCCTATCTCTCTGAGGGGAGATGCTTTATTTGTGACTTGTTGGTTTCCCTTACCAGTGATACTGCTGTAACTGTGAGGTGTGGTAAAGATATAACAATGTGTGGTAGTTAAGAGAAATAGGTTGCCTCAAAGCCAACTGAACTCTTCTGGAGAGAATCATTTCAGAAGTATCAATTCAAAGAGAACAGCTAGTATGCCCTGAGCACAGCACAGTAACAGAGATGTCATTTGTCTCCTTTGTCCTTTGCATCCTTCATTTCCTTCATGTGCGGTAGGTATGGAAACATATCTTACAAATGAGGAAACTGAGGTCTCTTTAGACCTGGCTGCCCAGCAAAATCCTCTGAAGAGCTTGTTTAAAGAAAATATTCTTTTCAAGCCCATACAATTTGATGTGTGAGGCCAGGTTTAGGAAACAGTGCTTAGTAACTTGGCTAAGATTATACTGCTGTTAGTGGGACCAGCAGAAAGGATGGGACAGGGGCATTTTGTTTATGGACTTCAAGGCTGGTCTACACTGCACCCCCCCAGGTTTTGAAGGACCCTGGTGTTGTCAGCATAGAGGTCTCAAGATCACCTACATTGTTAAACTGTGTGTTTATACTATAAAATTCTTAATGCGTTATGTTTTCAAGCTATCTTTGCAGAACATCAGGACCCTGTGGCCTCCAAAGGAAGAGTGGCAGACTCCAGAATCAAGCTGGTTAAGATCAGATTAAAGAGGGCCTCCCCGGTGGCACAGTGGTTGAGCGCTGTGCTGTGGAGCTGTCGGTGGCACACGATGCGAGTTTGATGCCCAGTCGGGGAGAATCCCACATGGCGCAGCAGACCTCTCCTGCTTCGCCCACTGCTCCCCTCAGCAGTGTATCTCTGACCTGCCTGTTCTGTTCCCCACTCTGTCTCTGGTGAACCCTCTCGCCGCCCCATGCCCCTGGCCTGTACCCCAGCTTGTATGTATAAATAAATAAATCTTAAAAAAAAAGATCAGATTAAAGAACATTCACAAGGTAGAGAAAAGTGACTGAAAGTACCTGACAGACAGCTCACTATAATGCTAAATTACCTATCCCTGGGCAGGACCGCACATATGATATATGATGAAGCATGATCACTGACTGGACAGACACCATAATGTTCCAGATGGAGGAACCACACTGTCACAACCAAGACCACTCACCCCATAACCTCCCCTAGAGCAACTCAATATAATCTGTTCCTCTGGAGCCAAGCAGGAAGCCTCTTTGACCCAGAGCAGTTTCCCTGGAACTCTATTTTTTTTTTTTTTTTGTCTTCAAATGAACCTTGTCCCTCTGCCTTTCTGATCAGCATCTCAAAACCTCATTTCAAGCTTATTTCAGCCAACACCCAACTACAGATATCCTTGGTTTTGCTGCCAATACTGAAAACATTGAAACAGACTAGGATATCCCAAATCCTATTGAGTTTACACTTCTGGTCAAATGGGGAGAAAGACTATTTTCCCACTAGTGATGGTTTTGCCTACTCTAGACCTAACACAGGGCTAATTAAATGCTTACTGCACTATGCCAGATTTGGTGAGTGACATTGGGCTGGTTACTTGCTTGCTGGTGAAATTAAGAGAACAAAATACATTCACTAGAGTGTGGAAGGTCAGCTCTCCTTAATAAAGGGTTTGCGGCTATGTGAAATTGGAAAGAAATGATGTATTCTGAAGCTATTTTCATCCCATTAGCTGAAGTCAAGAAGAATAAAGGTGAATACAACTTCAAAGATCTGACGTGTGTTGTAGGTACTTTGACTTTGTGCTTCTACCTCCTTTCTCCCTCTCCCCATCAGCCTTGGTGCTTGAAAGTGAAATGTTCAAAAATGCTCAGGTTTTTCTACAAGAGGACATACATTTTCCAAGCGTGGGGTCTGCAAATCTACCCATCCTAAGGGAGGGGATGAATCCTACTTTTACTAAGGTCAGATAATCCCTCCACCATCTGTCCTTGTTTAGTACAGAAACCAATAAAAACCATGTGGGACCCTGATACCTCCCCATATTTGGTTCAGCGGTGGCAGCAAATTTACTTTCATTCAGTGTAATCAGGTTGCTTCATCCAGTCTGTGTTATGATTTGAGACATTTTCTTTAAGCATTATTGGATTTCAGAGATGGCTAGAAAACCTTAGCGAAGATGAGGGAAATTGTACTAGAGAGAGCATGGTGATAACCAAAGACCTTTTCCAAAGAGCAGAGACTGACTCTGGTTTACACAGACCACAGAAATCCTTTCACCTCATGATACAACAGGGAGAGAAACTTCTAAAGATACACACACGTGCTCACACACTCCATGTACAGGCAGTCTTTCTGGTATTCATAGCAAAGAATAATTTGAGGCTTTTCAACTATCTCAGATATTATGAAATAAAGACTAAAATTTCACCCATAAAGACCTTGGATTGTCTGATTCTTCATATAAGAGGAAAATCCAGGTCCTAATCAGCCGTAAAAACATCCATAAAAGAAGTTTTTCAACTGAGTTCAACTTGAGTTGCTTTTTGACCTCAGCTACAGTAAGCTGTGGCTGAGGGAAAGGGAAAGGGGTGCTAACCCAGGTATGGCTTTGAGCACCCACAGCAGTGAGTGTGTGGTATAGGGATAGGTAAGCTCTCAGAACAGTCCTCACTCATCAGTCAGCCTCCTTCTTTCCTGATCCTCAGATGACTATTTCCCGCTTCTACCCTGTGGATTATATCAGCTTCCTAAAGTGTCTCCCCTGTTCATTAACACAATATTGATCTGTTGAGTAGTCTCCATTACTCAGGGTCCTCCAAAAGTTCCTGGGAAATTGACATCCAAGCAAAGCCAGCCTCTTTCCTCTCCTTTCCTCAGCTAAACATTCGCCCCGGAAGTTGTGATTGGGATGCGGGTTCAGAGAGAGAAGAGCTTAGGAGGAAGTGCATATACACATTTGCATAATGCAACATTTCCAGACATCAGCCATTCCTGACCACATTTTGAATTTGGAGGTCTTTCCATTTACTATTGATACTAACATTTTTCGAGGTCTGGCCGAGGAGATTCCCGCATGGCACAGCAGACTTCTCTTGCCTTGCCCACTGCTCCCCAGCAGTGTATTTCCACTGATCTGCCTGTTCTGCTCCCTACTCTGTCTCTGGTGAACCCTCTTGCCGCCCTACGCCTCTGGCCTGTACCTCAGCTCGTACGCATAAATAAATAAGTCTTTAACAAAAAAAGTAACAATCAGGACTTCCAGTTTCTGCTTCAGCTTAGAAAATCACCACCTTGTCCTAACAAGTAAAGGGCTGAACCAACTGAAAATACATCAACTTCTCCTGGATCCAAAAGAGAGGTGAGGACACACCTGTTGGCACCAAGATAAGGAAAGGGGTGAGGCAGAATACAGTGGGTCACAGCTTTCCAGGGTAGAGACTCAAGAGTGGGAAATGCCCCAGGAACCAGTGATGGGGGAAAGCCTATGTAATTAACAAATTGGTGTAGGTTCAATGTGGACAATGTAATGAGTAACGCAGTTATAAACACCAGGAGCACCAGTTATGGGAGCTGGGGGAAAACACACTTTTTTTGGGTTTCACTTCCTGTAACTCTACTAGGTTGTGGTAATAAATGTTGTAGGAAAAGATCCCCTCATTATAATAGCAAGGGGAGGAGAAAATGAACCATTTCCAAACACACCAGAGCATTCTGCCCTCTGAAGAAACCAGTCAACCAGAGTGTAAGCTGCTAAAGTACTATCAAAGCTATCTGATCTAGGAGGTTAATACACAACTGCAGTCAGCTCTAGTCAAGCTATTCTGCCTAAATGGGGAGGAAATCTGAGAAACGTGTGAAATTCACAGTCCACAGGCCCAGGTTCACTAAAAGAACGAAAACCAATCACAGGATTTCAGAACACTTCCCCTCCCCACCACATTATTAAAGACCTGCATTATTAAAGACCTGCATGAACTCCTTTTACAGCAGTTCATTTTAATCTTTACATCATATGCACCCACCAAGAAATACTACAAGACATACCAAAAAGCAAAAACCAAAAGAGAGAGCAAGTATCAGAATCAGGTATTGCAAGAATAATTATCAGACCAGGAACTTAACTGATTATGATTACAGTGACAAAGTCTGTAATGTAAAAAGTAGACAGCATTCAAGGACAGATGAGTGATGTAAGCAGAGTTACAGAAATCCCAAAAATTAAATGAAAAAAATGCAAGAGAACAAAAATACTGCAACAGAAATGAAGAATGACTTTGAGGGTCTTATTAGTAGACCAGAAAGCTGAGAATAGAATCTCCAAGCTTGAGGATTTTTCAATGGATGCTTCCAAAACTGAAAAGCAATGCGAACAAGGAAATTCTCTTTTTTTTTCCTAAGAAAAAAAACAGAATATCAAAAGACTATAGGTCAACTAGAAGAGGTGTAACATATGCATAATGGAAAAAAGCAAGGAAAGGAGGAATGTAGGATGGGAGGAAGGAAGGAAAGAAACATTGGAAAGAGTAGTGACTTAGAATTTTACCCAAATTAATATCAGATGCCAAATCACAGATCCAGGAAGCTTAAAAAATGCTGATCAGGATAACTATTTAAAAAATTATACCAAGGCATATCATTTTTACCTTATGGAAAATCAAAGATAAGAAAAAGCCTGAAAAAAGACAGGAAAAAAAATCATCTGACCTATAGAAGAACAAAGATAAGAATTACATCCAACTTCCCAGAATATGTGGAAGCAGTAAGAGTGGCGAGAAATGTTCAAAATGTTGCAAGAAAGAAAAAACAAGAGCATAAAATTTTGGGTCCTGTGAAATTATCCTTCAAAAGCGTAGGAGAAATAAATACTTTCTCAAACAAAGAAAAATTGAGGGACTTTATTGTCAATAGCTCTACCTACCTTACAAGAAATGTTAAAAGAAGTTCTTTAGAGAGAAAGAAGAAAAATAGCTCAGCAATGTGAACCTACGTAAAAAAAGAATATCAAAGATTAGTGATGGTAAAATGAACACTTTTTAAATTTTAAATGATCTAACATTTTGTTTAAAATAGTAATGGAAATTATATATATCTATGTGTATGTGTGTATGTGTGTGTGTCTATTTATTCATAACTGATTTGAATGACAGCAATAATGTAAGGAACAAAGATAGGAATTAGTTTTGTTTTTGTTACTATAATGTATCCACACTACTTATGAAGAGGTATAGTGTTATTTGAAAGTGAACTTGGATTAGTCATAAGTGTATATTGCAAACTCAAGTAAAACCATTAAAGTAAAATGAAAGCATAATTAATATGTTAAGAAGTGAGACATAAATGCTTAAGAAACACAGCTTAATTTCATAAAGACACATACAGATTTAAAAATAAATGGATGGAGAAAATTATACCATGTTATCACTAATCAAGAGAAAGCAGAAGTAGCTACATTAATTTCAAACAATGCAAACTTCAAAGTAAGGATAGTTATCAAGGATAAAGAAAGTCGCCATATAATGACAAATATGATATTTCTTCAATAAGACGTAATAATCCTCAGTATGGATACATTTAGTGACAAGGTATCAAACTACATGAAGCAAAATCTGATAGAATGGCAAGGAAAAAAAGCAGATGACTTCACTGCTATACTTGAAGACTTTGACACCCCTCTATCGGAAAGAAACAAATCCAGAAGACAGAAAATCAGTAAGGACATAGTGAAACTTAACATCACTATCAATCAATGAGATATAATGGATGTCTATAGACTACTTCATCCAACAGAATTCACATTCTTAAGTTCACATGGAACAGTCACCAAAAGAGACCACATCTGAACCATAAAATACAATTCAACAAATTTAAACAAATACAAATCATACAAAGCTTGTTCTCGGGCAGCACTTGAATAAAACTATGAATCGATAACAGAAAAATAATTGGAAAATCTCTAAATATATGGAAATTAAACATATACTTCTCAATAAGATATGGCTCAAAGAAAAAATCTCAAGAGATTAAAAATATTTTGAATTAAATGAAAATAAAAAACACAACTTATCATAATATGCGGAATGCTGAGAAAGCAATGTTTAGAGGGAAATTAATAGTACTTAATTCATATATTAGAAAAGAAAAAAATTCCAAAGCCAATAATCTCAGTTTCCATCTAGAAAAATAGGAAAAAGAGCAAATTAAATTGAAATAAATATAAGAAAAGAAATTATAAGAATTAGAGTACAATTTAATGAGTTGAAGGTAAGAAACAGAGAAAATCAATGAAACCAAATCTGTTTCTTTAAAATGATCAATAAAATCAATAACTCTCTACCCACGGTAATACAGAAAAAAAGCAGGAGGACACAAATGACTAATATCAGAAATAAAAAAGGAAATATTGGCATAGATCCCATGGACATTAAAAGGATAATAAATGAATATTATGAACAGTCTCATCCCCCATATTTGGTAACCTAAAAGAAATAAACCAGTCCTTAGAACGACACAATCTGCCAGTCCTAAACAAGAAGAAATACAATCTGAACAGGCCCTTATTTAGAAAAGAAGTGAACTGATGATCTTCAAAATAAAGAGCACCAGGCCCAGACAAGTTCACTGGTGAATTCCACCAAACATTTAAGAAAAAAAATTCCAATTCTCTACAACCTATGCCAGAATTTAGAAACAGAAGGAATATGTCCTGGCTCAAGTCTATGAACTATCATTGCCTAATACCAAAAATCAGAAAATCACAGTGCAAGAAAAACACAGAATTATATCTCTCATGAACACAGAAGCAAAACTGTTCAACAAAATATTAACAAATCAAATCCAACAATGTGTGTATAAAGTGGAATTGGATCCCAGGTGTTCAAAGCTGGTTCAACATTTCTATTACCAGCTAATGTAATCCATCAATCAACAAGTTAAGAAAAAAAATCATCTTTTCAATAAATGAAGAAAAAGCACTTACATGATATTAAAAAAAAACTCATTATAATATGGATAGAAAAGAAATTTTTCTCCTCGACAAAAAAAAAAAAAAATACTCTACTAAAAACTGAATTCATATAGCTAGCTAGCTAGATAGAACCTAGAAATATTTCTCAGATTCAGAACAAAGAGAGGATGTCCCCTCTTACCACTCATTTTCAATATCATAGTGCAAGTCCTACCTATGACAAGGAAAGCAAAGCAAAGGTTTACAGATTGGAAAGGAGGAAGTAAAATTGTCTTGGGTTGCTTTGTTAGTTTGTCCACTAAATTCTCATCAACAGTGGGTCTTACTGTCCCTGAAATAGGTCATAAACTAGGAAAATCAAGACAACAGTAGAATTTCCTACTCTAATCTATTCTCTTTATCCTCAGAAAGCATTATATATCAATAAGATTCACAAAAGACTTCCTACTGTCAACAAAACTCTGGGAGGTAGAAAGAAAATAAATAGCAAGCCCAAGACCATGCTCCCAGCTCAAAGGAGAAATTTTAAAGGGTTTAATTTCCAACAGTTATATTGTAACATCCTTAGTAGATTTATGAGTTACTTAAGGGCAGAGATCAGGTCTTATTTATCTTACTTGTATCTTTTGTCAGTGGTAGATACTTATTGTTGAAACTTTTCCAGTAGAAGATCAGTTTTGGTATATATCATCTGGCTTCCTTTTTCTTTGGACCTGTGATTCACTGGTCTCTGGGAAGTGTTGGTTAGAGTTGAGGAACTTACTAAAACACATTTACTTAACCTTACTAGATGTTGAAGATCTGTTAATGTTCAGAGAATTTCCAATTTCTTGTTATGATTTCCTTTCCACCTAATGAAGCATCTATTTGTACTTCTCTCAAAACATTTCACAGTGCATTAACATAGACTGGTTCCTTTTTAAAATAGTACATTATAAAAGCACTGTGCAAATAGTGAAATGTAAGTACACATATTAACAATTCTTTGGCTTTGCCAAAGTGAAAATAATTTTCATAAACACTTAATTCCCTTCTTAATTCCTCTTAAACCAAATTCATTAAAAAGTTCTTTCTTATGCCTTTTCCTGTTTTCTTTCCCATTATGTGTTTAACCTTTCCAGTCTGTTTCTCTACTAATCCAATGGGAAGGTGAGGCGATGGGAGAAATGATAACCAGGAAATATTTTTATATGAAACTATTTCTTTTCATTGCCAGCTTCTTAGGTAGTAACTGCCTGTAAACTCAAGACTTTACATTAGCTTTTGCTATTCACTTGAGCTATTCAAGTACGTGTGATTCCCCCCCCTCCCCTTGTCCGTCTATTAAAGACATTTTTAAGGTTCTTTATGGATGGTCCATGGATTGGTGGCATCAGTATCCTCTGGAAATTTGCTAACATGTCAATTCTCAGGCCCCATTGCGGACCTACTAGAGTGTATATTTTATCATAGTCAAAAGTGATTTGTAGCAATATGAAAGTTTAGAAAGCACAACCCTAACCCACTAGTTTTCAAATCTGACTGCTCATTAGAATCATCTGAGGTATTTTCAAGAATATTGATATGAGATCTCACTCTCAGAATGCTGATTAAATTGGTATGGGTATTGGTATTTTTAAAAAATCCCCAAGTGATGCTAGTATTCAGTCAGGTTTGAAAATGACTGTCATCACACATGTGTTACATTTACAGATATATGTTAATAGACTTCTTAAAATACCTCTAAATCACATGCCTATGTGCGCTCAGTAAAATTGGGAGGTCAGCACATAGGTTATTAATTAATATGCCCATTTTATTAGTGGAGATAATATGATTCAGGACAGACAAGTTATTCGGGAGGGATAATTATGATAGTTCTGCTTTCTTATTGATACACTGCCACATTGCCTCCTATGTTAATTGTAGGGCACAAAGTACTACTCTCAGAACTTACTATTCACACTGTGTACCATCTGCTTACTTTTTCAAACTCTTCCTGCAAAAGACAACTTGATTTTTTTATGGAGGCTATTCTAGAAAGCTTTTAAAATTAAAATAAAAGTCACCAACAACATCTCATCCTTACTTATGTAATTATGTAACTTCACTTGTTATTTTTAAAAATAGAGATCAAAGTTGATGGGTCCCACTGGACAAAAGTCACTAGGAATATCCAGCATAAAAGTCTGTTTTATTTAGCTTGCTGCTGCAGAGAACCCCTCGCAGAGAACCAGCAGGAGCCTCTGATATGTGGAGAAAGGCTATCAATAGAAGACTTCCTATAGGGATTAGGTTTGTGCTGGATGATTCTCTTGACAGATTAACAAAGCAGGGGCTGGGCCTTTACTAGTACTTTGCAAGAGGCAGAGATTATGTATCTTGATGCATTTTATCGGGGAGTGGGAGGATTGTAGGGGGCTAGAGCCATCAATGGTAAAGAAGCAGCAGAGTCATACTGGCCAGTCAGAGGAGGAGGTGTTAAGTCATTTGGGATGCAGAGTAGCCTTGTCTCTGTGGTCTTATTCCCATGCCATGAGATCTCCCAGCCTGGTTACAGGCAATTCTTTTTCTACTTTATCAAAAGTGTTCCTTGGCATGCCGTTAAGTTCCAGTACTTGTTTGAATATCCTCAAAGGAAAAGAAAAGAATATGAATGCCTATGTTTTTATTTCTACTGAGCCCTGAAAGCAGACTTAGCAGGGATTCCTTTTGGAAGTGGATGCTAAAATATTATTATTATAGACCAAAAAAAAAAAAAAAAAAAAAAAAAAAAAAAAAAGAAGAAGAAAAGAAAAGAAGGAAAGAAAGAAAAAAAAACCAATTCATCAGTTACAAACCAATGACATTTTAAACAGGGTAGATTTTGGTAGGTGGGAGGTTTTGTTGTTGTTAATGTTCTGTTGATTAACCTTAAATTCTAGGTTAGTATTCATGGTGGGGTGTTAGAGGAAAAATAATAGAAATCAAGTCTATAATTACCAAAAAGAGGGGAAATGGAGTAGGAAAACAAGTAACTATCTTAATTAGAACAAAATTGACAGTGTATAAGAAGAAGGTAGAAATCAGTACAAATTAATTAGTAATCACAATTAAATAAATTGGATTATGTCTGTTAATTATAAGGAAGAAGTTATCAGAAAACATTTTTTAAAATCCAATTCCATGATGTTTAAAAGACACATATTTAAAACCCAAGACCGTAGGACCACTGAAAGAAAAGAGGTTGGAAACATGGATGTCAGGTAAGAACTAACCAAGAGAAAGCAGAGTTATTATACAAATTACAGTTTTAGAGAAAGAACATGACTAGTTATGGATAAAATGATGATTGGCCCAATTTATCAAGAACACATAATAATTCTAAAATTAAATATGCCTGATAAAATCATATGATGTAATACATATATATGATATAATACATATGTGTATACACACATAAATAGAATAATATGGAATTACATAGGCTCATTAATAGGATGATCTTTGGAGTCGAATTTCATTTTATTTTTTAAAAATATTTATTTATTTTTGCGTAGAATAACTGGGGTGTAGGCCAGAGGTGCAGGGTGGGGGAGCAGGAGTGAGAGGATTCACCAGAGACAGAGTGAGGAGTAGAAACAGCAGATTTACTTAAATACACTGCTGAGGGGAGCAGCGGGCGAGACAGGAGAGGTCTGCTGCGCCATATGTGGGTTAGCTCCCTGGAGGGAGATGGAACTCAGGTTATTAATGGTGAAAGCACTGAGACTTAACCCTTAGGCCACCAGGGTGACTCGGGGGAAAATTTAAATATATTATTCTCAATTTTAAGATAAACACAGTTAAGATACAGAAATTTGAATATACATATCACAAGCTTGATATACTAGATATACAGAGAATATTTCCACTAGCAACTAGAGAACAATTTTTTTTAAAAAACATACACAGAACATATATAAAACAGACTTATTACTTAGCCATAAAACAAATGTCAACAAATTTCAGAACACCTGTATTATCAGAACATATATATAGAGTTACAGAAATGTTTTTAAAAATGTTTTTAGAAATGTTTTTTAAAAAGATAAATTAACAAGTAACACAAATGGAAACTAAGACACAGAAATTCCACTGCTAGGTATCTATTAAAGAATGAAAAAACACTAATTAGAAGGGTAGATGTGCTCCCATTCTGATGTTCACTGCAACACTCTTTATAATAGACCTTTCATGGAAACAACCTAAGTGATCAAAGAAAGATGAGTGGATTAGAAAGATGTGGTTTACATACATAATGGAATACTACTCAGCTATAAAAGAAAATAAACTGTTTTTCTTGTCTGTCTTACTTCATAATGCCGCGCATTCTTTTTTTTTTTTCCTTAATTAGCAAGAAAATGGTACATCCAAACATTAGAATTGTGGTTCCTTCTAAGGAAACTGGGAGGAGTCTAGGAACCCCATTGGCAAACTTTTTCTGTCAAGAGTCAGATAGTTACCATTTTTGTTTTGTAAGTGATAAAGTCATTGTCACAACTCTTTCTCTGTGTCACTGCATATGAAAGCAGCTGCAGACAACATGAAAATGAGGAGGCCTGACTATGTTTCTTTAAAACTTTATTTACAA
The DNA here is from genome assembly GCA_004024925.1 of Scalopus aquaticus. Classification (NCBI taxonomy): domain Eukaryota; kingdom Metazoa; phylum Chordata; class Mammalia; order Eulipotyphla; family Talpidae; genus Scalopus; species Scalopus aquaticus. The sequence goes on along the minus strand of PVIJ01007918.1, from coordinate 2,833 downwards.
AAACAAATGGGGAGAGGAATTGGCCCCCAGGCCAGAGTTACTGATCCCTGTTCTAACTCTTCTCAGAGGCTGAATGGCCTCATTCACAGCAGTTCATCACTGCTCTCTGCATTTTTATGTTTGATAAGATATAGCTGCCTTTCTTATGTTGTTCTGCTCATTTCAGAAAATCACTGCCCACAAAACTTACAAAAGAATCCAATTTGACAAGACTTTTAAGATGTGGTAGATATTTTATATTTCAGCTGTACACACATGTAGATAGGTGAGTGTCGGTGATTCTTGGCTAACTCATCTTGAACAAAACACCTAATCTCTCTGTCTTCTATGAAACTAGTCAAAAACGATATCTCCTTTTTACAGCTGTTTGTGAAGACAAAAGGAAGGAGTGCAAATTAAGTGCACAGCACACCATTCAGTTTATGGTGACCACTCAATGTTGCTGCTACACCTGTGAGTATAGTTGTAGTAGCTACTGCTGCTGCTGCTAGTAATAATAATACTGTCATTAATATTATTATTGCTACTACCAGTAATACTGCAACAATGATTACTACTGCTGCTTCTACTATGACTACTACTAATACTCATTGCAACTGCTATTAGTGCTGCAACTACTTACACTACTACTACTCTTATTGCTATTATTAGTGATACTGTAACTACAATTACTGCTGCTATTAATGCTACTAATGATAATGCAGTTATTGCTACTACTAGTAATACGAGTAGTATTACTACTGCTGCTACTACTACCACTACAACTGATAAACATTCTTATTACAACTGCTATTAATGCTGAAGCTACTATTACTACTGCTACTACTGCTACTGTTACTACCAGGGCCACTACTAATGTATTTCTATTGCAGTCCTATGTTGCTCAACAATGGGATTATGTTCTAAGAATTGTATCATTGATGATCCCATTATTGTGCATGTCAGAGTATAACACACAAATCAAAATGGTATAGGTACTAAGCTCAGCTCTGTAGTAATGCCTATCAGGAGCACCCCCATATTTGTGGGTCATCATCATTGGCTGAAATATTGTTAGGTGTCATGGACTGTGTTACCTATATGGCCCCTGTATTGTCAGACAGATATGACCTGAGTTAGACCTGACATGTTGGTGCTGTCATGGTGTCTTGATTTAATGAGTATAAATAAGAACCATAACAATCAGCTTATGTAGGTGTTGGAGTGGTTTAATGCCCTTGAGCGTGTGGTGTTCAAACATACCCAGAGTACCATTCACACACACTGGCTATGAAGAAGTGTTCGCTGAATAATGCAATAATAGCCTCAACATCAGCCTGCTTGCCGTACCCAAATTAATTGACTTTAGTATAGAAAAGATAGTGAAAAGGATGATCTCATTTTGAGAAAGATAAAAAGCAAAACCAGAAACAAAACCTGAGAGATAAATCAGACCATGTAGCCAAAAGTTTAATTTGGCCAAAAAGTGCACTTGATGAGTGTATTGGCTCTCCTGGCTGCGCTCATTCCATCCTGATTCTGCTTGTTTCTAACTAGGTCACTGGTGGGTGACTGAAAATAAGAGCCTCAATTTCTTAACCTGTAGAAAGGAGGTAATAATGAAAAGTGTTTCTTAAGACTGGATTACATAGCAATCTCCTGGTTTCCTGCTTGGACACAGGTCACTTCAAGTTTGAGAGTCTTTGTAAACATGGTGGACAAAGGATAAGCTTTAAAATCTGTAACAGGTTGAAAAAAGTCTCTTCCTCATGATCAAAAATGAAAGCAACTACCATGCTTTTGTTCCTGTTTTGTGCTGGAAATCAGTCCAGGGCTTTGTGTATATGATCTCACTAAATCTTCACTAGATCCTGCTGAGATGGACATTTGTATCCCCTCTTTCAAATAAATAAACTGGTGTTGAGATAGGATAGATGACGTTCCAGGTCGCACAGCAAGGAGCTTAATCAAAATTCTCTAAGTGCAGTACTTTTCCCAGCACATTCCACTGTTTCTTTTTCAGTTTACTACATTGTCTCTTTTTCAGTAGATTCCTGTTTTGCTACAATGTTTCAGTGGTTCAAATTACAGACACATTATCACACCAGTAATTTGAGTATTAACCTCTGAACTTTTAAACTCTCTTCTGCCAGGGGTCTGAGGTTGCCACATTCCTTTTTTTAGCCAAGAAGTGGGCTTTTACAATAAGATACTGCCTATTTCTAGTCCCCTCATCTGTGTGAACATCTCCTGGAGGAAGTGGTTGTCCATGTGTCTTTCAGGACAGACGTCTCACACAGCTTTAAAGAAGTATTCCTTGCCTATGTTCTCTTCAACCAAGGGACCTAACAGCTTTATTTTGTGAACATTATACAAAACCCTATTTAAGTGATGGTGGAATGCCAGAGGGCGGGGTGGGGGTTGGGGGCAGGCAGGCACACATCAGCAAACTATAGGACCCAACATGCTTTCTATCTCCTATGGGGGTGATACCATTCGCCCTCTGGAAGTAAAGGGCAGCCTCCACAGTTTATGTATGGGGCTGCTGGCCTTGGAATCAAGGAAGTGCAGGTGGGTCTCGCCATGAATACATGCTGCAATATGCCCTCTCTTCTGTTGTTTGTTTGCAAATAAATCTATTTTCTTGTTGGGCTAATTGATTACTTTTATTTGAGATCAATGGTTTTTATATAAACTCCATATTGGAATATTTTTCAATACTTCCCAAGTTACAATTACCTGTTCCAAACTGAAGGATTAAGTTGAGTAACTTTACACTTAAGGGGAATTAAATAACTGGGGAATAGTGAGAAGTGTTTCACCAGTTGTAGGACACCGAGGTTCCGGTTCAAGG
>PVIJ01007917.1:61821-78768 GCA_004024925.1 Scalopus aquaticus | reverse complement strand
GGCAGCGGTGACGCGAGTTCAACACCCAGCCAGGGAGGATCCCACATGGCGCGGCAGACCTCTCCTGCCTTGCCCGCTGCTCCCCTCAGCAGTGCATTTCTGATCTGCCTGTTCTGCTACCCGCTCTGTCTCTGGTGAACCCTCTCGCCGCCCCACGCCTCTGGCCTGTACCCCAGCTTGTGTGTATAAATTAAAAAAAAATAAAAAATCTTTAAAAAAAAAAAAAAAGAAAGTAGTTCTTTAAAAAAAAAAAAATCAATACCTTTTCACCTCTGTGTCACAGTAATGGCATCTCTGGCTTCAGAGTCAGCCAGGTTTAAAACTCAAGTTGTTTCTCCTCTTTTTCTCCTTCCTCCCATATTTCCAACCCCAGAAATATCTTTCCAGCTTGATACTTCTCTCTGTTTCCCCATCCTCTCCCTGTTACTATGTTTGCTCAAGTTCTTATTTCTATCTGGACTAGCAGTACCGCCTACCTGGTATACCTACTTTCAAGCTTTCTCCTCTGCAGAACTTTTAAATTCCAAAAAACCATATCCAACCCCAAATCAGAGAGAGAATGAATGGACCACTAAAAAGATAATTTGGGGCCTCCCTGGTGGCACAGGGGTTAAGGTCTCAATGCTATCAAGCTATCACCAGCCACTGTGGCCTGAGTTCGATCCCATGCCAGGGAGATAACCCACATATGTCTCAGCAGACCTCTCGTGTCTCGCCCGCTACTCCCTTAAGCAGTGTATTTCAGCAGATCTCCCTGTTATGTCTCTGTTTCTGTCTCTGGTGAATCCTCTCACCCCCTGCATCTCTGGCCTACACCCCAGTTCTTCTATACATAAATAAATGAAAATAATAAATCTTAAAAAAGTGATAATTTGGGGGAAATTGCCTCACTATATGGAGAAAATGAAAACTGATTACCATTTAACACCACACAGAAGAGTAGACTATGTATGGATGGAAGATCTAAATATGAAAGGTAAACTGGGAAATTTACTAGAAGTATCTGTAAGAGACAATCTGATTTGGGGTCAGAGAGGACTTCTTTTATTTTTGCTTTTGTGTAGAAGAACTGGGGTATAGGCCAGAGGTGCCAGGGTGGGGTGTGTGTGTGTGCGTGTGTGCGTGTGTGTGTGTGTGTGCGCGTGTGAGGTTTCACCAGAGACACAGTGGGGAGCAGAACAGGAGGATTTACTGAAGTACACTGTTAAGGGGAACAGCGGGTGAGACAGGAGAGGTCTGCTGTGCCATATGTGAGTTAGCTCCCTAGCCAGGGATGGTACTCTGTAGTAGTGATAGCCCTGAGACTTAACCCCGAGGCCACCAGGGAGGCCCTTAGAGAGGACTCCTTATAAGAAAAAAACTTAATTGTAAGAAAAAAAGGGACTTGGGCATCCCTGGGGGCACAATGGGTTAAGTCTCAGCACTATGAAGCTATCCAGAGCCACTGCAGCATGAGTTTGATACCCCACCAGGGAGATTCCCACATGGCGCAGCAGACCTCTCCTGTCTCGCCTACTGCTTCCCTCAGCAGTGTACTTCAGTCAGTCTACCTGTTCTGCTCCCCACTGTGTCTCTGGTGAATCTTCTCACCACACCACACCTTTGGCCTACACTCCAGCTTGTATACATAAACAAATCTTTAAAAAAAAAAAAAGGGATGAATTTGATTATACCAAAACTGAGTACTTCTGTAAGTGATGTTAACAGAGGAAAATAAGAAAGTGTAATGTCTATTCAGTGAGGGAGGGGGAAGATAAGGGCTCTAAATTGGGGAGAAAAGAGCACAAGGGACTATGGTGACAGTTCACAAGTAATTTGGTGGTGGGAAACCTACGAGGAATACACAATAATGTAAAATACATAAATAATAACAATGAAAAATAAATTTAAAAATGTAATGTCTAAACCAACCTAACGGTTATTTACATTAATTAAAAATATATGCATATTTTTAAGATTGCATATAGACAAAATGTCATTAAGCATAATATGATTTGTGTAGTGTAGGAGTTACAGAGAGTGAGAAAATAAGTGAAAAAAGTAAATGATAGTTTTGTCTGGACAAAGAACTGATAATATTTCATGAACTGCCAACTATAATTCACTCATCCCTCTCAATTTGAATTCCAATAAGAAGCATACCCACTTCCCAACCTCCACACAAGCACATAATACACAGGCACACACTTTCTTATTATCTCAAAGTTAACCCCCTCTGCTGACTTTATGTCATCTATGATCAAAGGTCAAATTTCATAGCAATCTGACCCAAAGGTAGTCCATCTTCCACCTCTTCCTAAATGTCTTACAACTCCTAAAACCGGCGTTCCTATTGTTACTGTCTTGTTTTGACTCCTCAAATTATATGGTGATAATTTGTTTACATGTCTACCTTTCACTTTAGTTTGTGAGTTTCCCAAGGGCATATAAATAAGAATAAATAAGATTATAGATTGTCAGGTGATACGTCTATTGCCCATATAGGCAAATATTTATTGAATGATTTCAAAATGTTTGTTGAATTAAGTAATTAATAAATGAATTATCCAGTCACAACTCAGAAGTAAAATCTGGATCCAATCAAGTATCCAAAGTTTTATGGAATTAAATGTTGCTGTGGGGGAAATCGGAGGCCATCCTGCCTTTTCCCCCCTAGTAAATGATTTACTCTTTGTTTGGTTATCAAAGGGAACCTTCCTCTCTCCTGTCCAATAATGTTATGAGGATATGTATTTTTAGGTGAATTTTCTCTGATACTTAGTATGTCCTTCCAATAGGTATATCATGTCCTTATTGATTTTGAAAGTTTTCTTGACTATCTTTAGCAGTTTATTTGCATTTTTTTGGTGTTTTCTTCTTCAAGCACCTCAGTTATACACATGTTGACACACCTTTGTTTGCTGTATACTGTTCTCACCTTTAAAATCTTGATTTCTTTTTCCTTGTTTTTATACTCTATGATTTTTATTGTATATTCCTTCCGTGTCTCTTTTCCCTGTGCTGCTTCTGATTTCATCTTCTTTTTTGGGTTTCATTTTTTCCTTTATCTTCTTTGTCTCATCATCGCTTCCCTGAGTTCTTGTATTTTGCTTTATGGATGTCTTTCAGAGATGTGATTTTTAAGATTTCTTTAACTCATAGGGAGAATTTCGGTTATAATTTCTTCTGTATCTTGAGAGATATTTTTGTCCTGGTTGTTATAATTTGTCCATTGGTGAACTTGTAATTGTTTTTAATTGAAATAAAGTATATTTGTATCATTGGTGTCAAATTCTTTTTATTATTGCCTAACAATGAATGAGTGGGGTTTTCATTTACTAATATTTTCAGATTATTGTGCAAGAGGGGAAAGTTAGGGAAACTTTTGAAGCTTTATAACCATAAAGTTCTTTCCTGGGCCTCCTTGGTGGCCAAGGGGTTAAGTCTCTGTGCTACCACTGTGAAGGTCCTCCTTGGAGGCCTGAGTTTGATCCTCAATCAGGCAGTTAACCCAAATGGCACAATAGACCTCTCATGTTTCGTCTGCTGCTCCTCTCAGCAGTATATTTCAGTGGATCTGCCTGTTCTGCTCCCCACTTTGTCTCTGGTGAATCCTCTCACCCCCCACACCTCTGCCCTGCACTGCAGTTCTTCAACGCAAAAATAAAATCTTTTTAAAAAAATTGGAATCCTGGGCCTCCCTGGCAGCACAGCGGTTAAGCGCTGCGCTGTAGAGCTGTTGGCAGCGGCGACGCGAGTTTGACGCCCGGCTGGGGAGATTCTCACATGGCGCAGCAGACCTCTCTTGCCTCGCCCACTGCTCCCCTCAGCAGCGTATATCTATCGATCTGCCTGTTCTGCTGCCCACTGTGTCTTTGGTGAACCCTCTCGCCGCCCCACGCGTCTGGCCTGTACCCCAGCTTGTATGCATAAATAAATAAATCTTAAAAAAAAATTGGAATCCTGACTCATTTCTTTTTTTTTAACAAATATTTGCATTAGTCATTTTATTTTTTTTTAAAGATTTATTTATTTATGTATACAAGCTGGGGTACAGGCCAGACGCGTGGGGCGGCGAGAGGGTTCACCAAAGACACAGTGGGGAACAGCACAGGCAGATCGTCAGAAATACAATGCTGAGGGGAGCAGTGGGCGAGGCAGGAGAGGTCTGCCATGCCATGTGGGATTCTCCCCGGCCGGGCGCTGCCGACAGCTCCACAGCGCAGCGCTCAACCGCTGCGCCACCAGGAAGGCCCTGACTCATTTCTTAAATAAATAAAAACAAACTCCTGTATTATTACAGAAACTTACTCCTTCCAAATATTTAGATTTTCTGTGTGATTTTTAGGGTGATCCCACCACCCCCACTTCTCTGCAGCTCACCATGTCCAGGAAGAAACTTGCTCATCTCAGTTTCCACAATCCTTTTATGCAAACAAGTGGGGGGCAGAGTGAGTCCCTCACTTTCAGAAGGTGAAATTTTCTCCAGATATTTTCTCGTTTTCGAATATACCTCCTCTTCCTCTATGGTCTTTGCCCACTCCCAGCTGCTGGGATGTGTTTTGGAGTCTGCAAATTAAATGTTACCCTGTCTTGCTGAAAATTGAGTTTTTATGTATTTGTATGGTTTTAAAATGATGGTATACAGACACACACACGCACACACACACACACACACATATATATCAGAAAACTTGCCATTTAAACCATTTAAAAATGTGCAGTTCAGTGACAACACGTATATTCACACTGTCATGTAATCTTCACTACTAGCCATCTTCATCATCATCCCAAACTGAGACTTCAACCCATTAAACACTAATGCCCCATCCTCTCCTGATCTGTCTGGTAACCACTGTTCTACTTCCTGTCTTTATGATTTTTTTAAAATTTTATTTTTGCGTGGAAGAAATGGGGCATAGGCCAGAGGTACAGCGGATGAGAGGATTCACCAGAGACGGGGCTGCAGAACAGGCAAATTTACTGAAATACACTGCTGAGGGGAGCAGAGGGTGAGACAGGAGAGGTCTGCTGGGTCTTGTGGGTCAGCTCCCAGACCTGGGATCTAACTGGGACCTCAGCAGTGATAGTGCTGAGACTTAACCCTTAGGCCACCAGGGACACCCTATCTTTATGAATTTGACTACTCTGGATACCTCACTTAAGAGGAATCATACAACATTTATCTCTTTGGCGGGCTGATTTCATTTAGCATAATGTTTTCCAGGTTCACCCACATTATAACATCATCCCTTTGTGAATGTGTGTTCTGAATTTTTTTTCTTTTGATTGAGATAACAATGGTTTACAAAGTGGTTTGTGTTTCAGACAACACAACACATAGCCTTTAGGTGTTGTTACCACACATTCTTTTATTAGGATGAATAATATTTCACTGTATGTATGTACCGCAATTTGTTTATCTGTTCATCTGATGGACATTTGGTTTGTTTCCACTTTTTCACTATTGTGAATAATGATGCTATAAACTTTGGTATATACAAATTGTGTATCTGTTTTCAAGTACTATTGCTTTCCTTGTTGCTTTATATATTTTCTAGGAAGTTTAGGATGCTGATTTATACAGTCATGATTATTCTGGAAGTTCCCTGCAGCTGCATTTTAAAAGAAACATTCCAGGTTATTATGATCATGCAAGTTTGGGAAACACTTTTTGCCATTTCCATTTGAGTAAAAGTAAGTCAAAATAACATCAGGGATGGGTTCTGAGAAGAGAAGAAGCATCCAAAAAATATGGGTATAGTTGGGAGCAGGAGGTAGACTGATGGCAAGAGGAGAATGGGTGCTTATGAATAGGTTGGATATAGAAAATTCGATTGTTTTACTAATCACCACCTGCCAGATCTGCTTCTGCTTCTATGACTTTCTATGCAGGCAGACACAGGGTGAAATACATGGGTTAAAATTAAAATTACTCAATTCCATTTTGGGGTGGACTGTACCTACAGATAATCTCTACTTAGCTTGGCTTAAGAATGCCAACTTTAGCTCAGCACTTTCCATGTAACCCAACCTATGGCAGAGCAACTATTAGTTCTGGATTTTAACATAATAACAAAAAAAACTTGCAGAAGTTTCCAAGAGTTATTAGTGGTTCTAAACTCACTTCCTATGCAAGTCTCAGATTTACATCAAGGGAATAATCTGAGTATCCTGAGGGATAACTTTGATGGCATATGCAACCTGTCATCATGGGAATATCTTTGAGGTAATTTGTTAAGTGAACTGTTGTTCAAACTTTATAAAGCAATGCTACAGCAACTCAATAAAAGCAGTTTGGGGTTTTTATGATTTTCTAGGAGAATAAATAAACATTTGCTAGATTTGGGGGCATTTTTACTCATTCAATATATATTTATTAAGCTCCTATTATGTTCTAGGTGCAATGGATAAGCAGAGGAAAATTTTTTAAAACTAAATTTTCATACGTGTGGGAAATGGATATTAAACAAATGAACAGATAAGAAGATACTTTTGAACAGCAGAATACAAAACACCAAGTAGACCTAATTAAATACTTAATAGGGATTTATTAATGCATTAGCAGACTCCTTTAGTTTGCTAGGTTCAGGGATTTATTTCAATTATGATTTATGTATAAAAATGCAACTTACAATAATTATCTTCTGAAGGCTAATTACTTTACAAAATAAGATCTCCCTCTTTAAATACTGAGCAAATGAGAAGATTAATATGGAAAGAAAACGAATATCAACTAACAATAAAGCTGAGGGCAGACTGGATGGCATAGCTCTTAAGTACCAAGAATCAGATAAGAAGTAAGGTTTTGCATGGACTTGGGGTCTGACAGTTGGGAAGTTTTTGCATTCTCAAACAGGTTTCTAACTTCACCCACAATTTCTTAAATTGGCTTATCTGCTTGTTCACTTTCTTTGATGTTTCATCCCTTAGAAGGGAGTGGGAGGTGAGGAGGAGGATGATGTTATTATGTGCTCCCTGTGGGCTGTTTGAATATAAAAATGGCATGCTGGAGTTATTAGAATGGTGCTTGTTGTGTCTAACTGGTAAGGCAGTGCTTGACTTTGGTTTTGTTCAAGAAACTGTAGAAAAGATGATCCCTGGATATCAGAGGTCCTTGATTATACGCACTGGTTAGTGCACACATGTGATGCTGCTTTGGGATGTGAAAGTCCCCTCAGGAGTGTAACACTGATCAATCTGTTGGGCAGGCTAAGGACTTGGGTGTGTTTCACTTTCTTTGGATAGTACTGCACAAAGAAAGTACAGCTTTCCCCAGATATTGAAGTTGAAAGAATGTACACTTACAGAAAAAGGAATGCTGCCTAAAACATTAGAAAGGGACTAAACACTCCTTCTTAAGGACTGGGTAAATGCAAAGAATAGAAGATTAAATTGGTATAGATCAAGGAGTATATGGTGGAGTAAAATCATTCATTTAGGTGATGTCACCATTGAGTGCAAGCTATTCATATAGCGATGCTTATTTTCTACAGATAAATGTCAGTATGATTAGAATTTCTTTTTTAATCATGTCCATGTGCAAAATTGGGGCATTTGAATACTTTTAGGTGTGTCACTTGCAAATTTCCTCCCTTTCTAATCATACTGTAGCAAATAATTTTGCCTGAAAGAGAGTAATTTATTTTAAGAAGAATGAAGAAATACTTAGAAAATAGGAACCTAGATGCAAATTTTGCACAGTTCTCAAACAGAACTGATTTCTATGGCATTCACATTTATGTCAGAAAAAAGAACTGCATTTTTCTTATTAAATAAATTTCACGTAAGAGAAAAACATTCCTACTATTCAGTCAAGTATTGTCTGGTAAATGTGTCATGCTCTGTCTATATAATAAACTCCCAAAGGGATATGGAAAATAACTGCACTCAGAATTTCAATCCCACTGAACCAAGCAATTAGACTGGAAACTTTTGTTTTGTTTGAGAAGGATGAACTCTCCAACAGTCACAGATTTATTTATAAGGGCTTGTATTTTTTCATTGTGGGGAACTGGAAAAAAGCTGTTAACAGCAGAGATGATTTGTCTTTCAGTAAAATTTTATAAAAGTCGAGAGAAAACAATCTTTACACAGACAAAAATCTAGCTCTTAATTATGTTGATACTTTAAAATTAAGTGTTGCTTTCAACATTGAGAATATGATTTAAAACTATTAATAGTTTTAAAATAGTTCACAAAATTTTTCTTTTCACTTATTTGTTAACCTTCAAGGACATTGAATAATCAAAATTGCTGTTGCTTGCTTATTTGGTAAAATTTAAGTTTTAAGGATATTTTCATATTCTATTTTTCTCTTAGCACAGTGTTTGCACATGATCATTATTTTCTATTTACACTGTTAGTTTTATAGTTACAAAATTAATAACCAAATAACCAAATAAGGCATGTTTTGAGGTAAATATATTTACATGAGCTTGATTGTCCCCGAGGGCAATAAAAGTTGATAAGCTATGAGGCAGATCTCTGAAGCTTCTTGAAAATATTATTTAGAAAATTTTCTCCTAAAATTGTTTTAAGTATTTTTAAGAATGGGGATCATCTTAAAACTACTTAAACTGCGGGGAAGTCTATATCATTAAGAAATACATTAGAATACATGTTTTCTATACATTAGCAGGAAGCCAGTGTAGCTTGAGGGAGTGGCCAAGGGGTGAGATTAGATAAAGCCTGAGAGAACTGGAACAAGTTCACATGATCATTGGCCTTGTGGGTCATTTGGTCTTTGCTTTTCTTTTGAGTGAGGTAGGAAACCAGATGTTGAACAAAAATTGATGTGGTCTGACTTCTGTTTAACAGGCTCATTCTGGTTGCCGTGCTGCAAATGGACCAAAGAGACTGATTAGGGTGCTGTTGTGAAAATTAGGCAAGTGATGATGGTGTAAAGGTGGTATCAATGGAAAGGATTATTGAATTCTGCTTCTCCTTGTAATATAAAGATGTAAGGATGAATTGGATTGTGGGAATGTGAGAGAAAGAAAGAAATCAAGGACAGTTCTGTTAAAAGATAAACCAAGGCATATTAAAGTTTGTTAAACATTTATTTGAGCAAACGTTGACTTGAATCAAACATTGCCAAACCGGAGTCATTAAGCTCCACCACACCAGCAACAGAGTTTTTAGAGAGAAGACATGGAAGCAAAGCAAGAAAATAATATGATCAGTTGTAACATAAGTGATGAAGTACTTGGGAAAGCTTAGTTTGTGGCTTAGCTTGTGATAGATTGTTCTTCTTAACCTTGAGGTATTTATGGGATTGACTTGGTTTACTGCTGTTTGTTTACATAGGTTGGGAAGGCATTGGAGCTGCCTTAGTCTTGTACTCTTGTTTGATTACCTTAATAGCTTGGAGTTTGTTTTGTTTTTTTCCTAAGCAACTGAAAGAATAGTGCTGATCATTCTCTGTCATCATAGGTATATAGGGTCCTCTTTTTCCCCCCTCCTTATTCTTGATCCCCATTCTCATTTCTTCTGTTTCCCTCATAGGCATCTGTTGGTGAGCTTGAGCATTATGTATTCTTTGACTGTTTTAAATTTACGGTGGTAAAGAGCTATAGATTTTATTTTTTCTCACATTTATTTTTCACTCGACACTGCTTTAGAGATTACCAGATAGCTCAATGTGTATCTGGTCCATTAACTCTTCCTGCTGCCTAGTTTTTCACTGAATGCATATTATCACACCTGGTAGAGTTATTTATAACCCTGACCACCAACCCCCAGGTTGTTTCCAACTCCCTGCTTTTGCAAACAGTGCTGAGATGCACATCCTCTTATAGATTCCCATAAAGACCTGCCTGCAAATTTCTCTGGAGTATATTCCCAGAAGTGGATTACCGGGGGTATATTTAGTTGTTGGTGATTCACTCTCTAGTAGGGCTGCATCTATTTACTGTTGCAGGCCAACAGCACTTGAGAGTACCCTTTTACCATATTTTTATGAATTCTTGACTTTATTAAACTTTAAAATTATATAAAGTGGTATCATTTTTATTTTAACTTGCATTTTTTGGTGACTAGCGAGCTTGATAATTTTTTGATGCACTTCTTAGACATTCAGATTCCTCCTGTTATTTGACTCTTTGAATACTCAGTCTGTTACAGGGCAAGGAAAGGGGCACCCCTGAAATCCCAGACCTGCCCTGTTCTAAATGGGTTCAGCCATCTGCCGCATCAATACAAAACATATAGGATCTTTGTGGAAAGAAACTTTAATACAATTAGAAAAGGCAGAGAAGACAAAGAATATAGTATCTAAGTCAAGCATCCAATGTTATCCAGCTCCTCGTGGGTAAAAGTCCACCCAAGTGGGATTGGCCCAAAGCAAGTCTCGAAAGCCTGCCACAACTCTAAAACAGCTTTTGGCAGGGACCCGTACATAAGGGTCAGAAACAGCCAGATAATTCTGGAAGGAACCAAAATACCTTTCGGCAGGGACCCGTACAAAAGGGTCAGAAACAGTCAGACAATTCTGAGGGGAACAGAATAAAATCAAAACCAAAATTAACATAGCCATCGTTAACTTCCCCATGGGTCTCTCACCCACATCTCTTTCAATCAGTCCAGGCCAGTGCAGCTTCTTTACAAGTCTCTCTGCTCCTTGGGCCTCTTCTGGCTCTCCATCCTTCTTCCGTCTCCTCCTATCTTCTGTCTGTGTGTTGTTCTGTCTCCTCTGTGTTTGTCCTCTGTGTCTGTTCTCAAGTTCCTGCTCAGTTCCACCCTACTTTGAGTGGGACAGGGAACCTGGGACACACCCTTTCTCCTGGGGGCCCCCCTGTTACATGTCCAATTTTCTACTGGATTTCCTGCTTTTTCTTGTTAGTAGAAGTTCTCTGAATATATATGTTCTAATCCCTTGAGGTGGCAAAAATATTCTTGTAAGCTGTCACTTGTCAACTTTGTCTAGCATGTTCTTTTTTGAAAACAAATCTTTTTTTGATGTACTAAAATCCACACATTTTTCTCTTGATGATATGGATTTATGGTTTTCCTATTTTCCCCTCCATTTTAAGGTCACAATGATGTTTTTCTCCACTTTCCTTATGTTTTTGGTTCTTATTTCAGATTAAAGTAGTGAATCTAAAGTATCATTTGTATATGGTATTAGGTAGAAATCTGTGTTTTTCTCCATCTGGTAAGCCAGATTTTCCAGCATCATTTCCCAAATAAGCTATCTTTTCTTCATTGATTTGAAATGCCATCTTGATCTATGTTAAGTTTCTTTATATGTGTAAGTCTCTTTCTGGAATCTCTGTTATATTCTCTTGATTTAATTGTCTATTCCTGTGCCTTTTAAAGTATTTTTTTAATGTGGCCCTGTGGTGTGTTTTTATCTGGAAAAATTTTCAAAACTGCTTTAGCTACTTGGGTCTTGGCCGTCTTTGTATATTTTAGAATCAGTTTGTCACATTTCCGTCAAAATCATGCTGGATTTTTATTAGTCCATGACTGAGGGGTACAGGGACCCCAAACTATTAAGGGCTACACACTCTGAAAGGGGTCTGGCCATTAGTGTACACAACGGTGAAGAAAGCATACTCTTAGTATGGAAGATCTTTTAAGGAATTAGTGTGCATAGAGAGGAAAAGAAATAATTTTTTTTAAGTCTTTTTTTTTTTTTTATACATACAAGCTGGGGTACAGGCCAGAGGCATGGGGCGGTGAGAGGGTTCACCAGAGAGGAGCAGGTAGCAGAACAGGCAGATCAGAAATACACTGCTGAGGGGAGCAGCGGGCAAGGCAGGAGAGGTCTGCCTCGCCATGTGGGATTCTCCCCGGCCGGGCGTCAAACTCGCGTCGCCCGCGTTGCCCGCTGCCGACAGCTCCACAGCGCAGTGCTTAACCGCTGCGCCACCGGGGAGGCCCAGAAAGAATATTTTTAATAACTGTGTGCCAATAAAACTTCCCAAATTACCCATCCCCTTGTAACAGGGTGGTCCCTAGGAAAAGGGGTGTGTCCCAGGTTCCCTGTCCCACAAGGTGGGGTGGAACTGAGCAGGATATAAGAAGCTGGAGAAGAGAGACAGAGGACACACACAGAGGAGACACAGAACACAGACAGAAGACAGGAGGAGACGGAAGAAGGACTGAAAGCCAGAAGAGACCCAAGGAGCAGACAGACTTGTAAAGAAGCTGCACTGGCCTGGACTGATTGAAAGAGATGTGGGTGAGAGACCCATGGAAAGTTCAGGATGGCTATGTTGATTTTGGTTTTGATTTTGTTCTGTTCCCCTCAGAATTGTCTGACTGTTTCTGACCCTTTTGTATGGGTCCCTGCCGAAAGGTATTTTGGTTCCTTCCAGAATTGTCTGGCTGTTTCTGACCCTTATGTATGGGTCCCTGCCAAAAGCTGTTTTAGAGTTGTGGCAGGCTTTCTAGATTTGCTTTGGGCCAATCCCACTTGGGTGGACTTTTACCCACGAGGAGTTGGATAACATTGGGTGCTTGACTTAGATACTATATTCTTTGTCTTCTCTGCCTTTTCTAATTGTATTAAAGTTTCTTTCCACAAAGGTCCTGTATGTTTTGTATTGATGTGGCGGATGGCTGAACCCATTTAGAACAGGGCAGGTCTGGGGGTTTTGGGGGTGTCTCTCTCCCTGCCCTGTAACACCCTCATGGACAAATACTCAGACAAATAGTTTGGGCCCAAAGCAGGGCAGCTGAGGCCCAAAAGTTTGCCATAAGTCTAAGTTCCCTTCTGACAGGGAACCTCAAGAAAGGAATTAGTCAGCTCTGTGACAGGAGAGACAACAGTATAATCAAGATAATGGTTGCCATTGTCTCTGCCAACGAAAGCCTCCTCATATGTCTCTCACCCATGTGTCTCTTCCAAGTATCTCTTCCAATTTTCTGTAAATATCTCTCCTCCACATATCTCCTCTTAAGTCTCTTTCCCAGTAGCACCAGGGTACAAGTCAAGCCACAGAAGCAAGAAAGCCTGATTCCACATGTATTCAGTTATATATAGGTTCTCCTGCCTGCTCAGCTCTGCTTCTATTTCCCAGTAACTTTCCTGTTCAAGAAATCCAGTTCATGCTGATGGCGGAGATAAAAGGAGGAGGCATCACAAGACCAGAACCTGGCTCACACAATGCCAAGAATTGGAGATGGGAGTAGAAGGGATTAACATAATCACTTCAAGCAGGTATCAGAGGCTATAGGAAGTGCAAGGAGTGTCAGGACAATCTCTGGCCCCTTTCTCATCCTATATGATTAACAACAAACACACTACTCCTGGAAGAGATGAGCCCCTCCCAAAGAGAAGACTTTATCAGTCCAATCTCTGCGATGACACGGGGCAGCACTTCTGCCCACCCGCAACTGTGCAGGTGCTTCTTTATTCTTCTGTTTCTTTCCCTAATAAACTTATTCTTTAAATATAACTAACGTCTCTGTCTTGTGGAGAAACTCACCTGAGAAATTGGCCGTGTGCTGCTGAAAGGGGAGCTCTGGTAAAAACTTTCCCAGAGTGAACCCAAGAACCCCACTCTCCATTGACTCCAAAAATCAACATCAGTGCTATCCTGGAACTTGTTATCCAGGGAGGCTACATGTAAACAGGGGCAAGGGAAATGGTGCCTGTTCACTGTGCAGTGATGTTCCTCCCTGTTGCATCAGCAACACCGCACTGATAAAGAAAAGAAACTGGAGTCATGGAGCAAACTGTAGGATGCAGCTCGAAGAGCAAGATCCTGGGCCTTTTTTTTCTAAGATTTATTTATTTATTTATGCATACAAACTGGGGTACAGGCTGAGGTGTGGGGCGGCGAGAGGGTTCACCAGAGACAAAGTGGGGAGCAGAACAGGCAGATCAGAAATACACTGCTAAGGGAAGCAGCGGGCGAGGCAGGAGAGGTCTGCCGCACCATGTGGGATTCTCCCCACCCGGGCGTCGAACTCGCATCGCATGCTGCCAACAGCTTCACAGCGCAGCGCTCAACTGCGGCACCACCCGGGAGGCCCCGATCCTGGGCCTTTTTTATTTGAACTTTTTTTTAAAGATTTATTTTCTTAAAGATTTATTTTTTTAAAGATTTATTTATTTGCATACAAGCTGGGGTGCAGGTCAGAGGTACAGGACGGCAAGAGGGTTCACCAGAGACAGTTTGGGGAGCAGAAAAGGCAGATGGGCTGAAATACACTGCTGAGGGGAGCGGTGGGCAAAGCAGAAGAGGTCTGCTGCGCCATGTGGGAATCTCCTTGCCGGGGCATCGAACTCATGCTACCGCAGTCGCAGCCACCAAGCTCCACACGCCGTACTTAACCCATTGCGCCATGAGGGAGGCCCGATCCTGCCCCCCCTTTTTTTTTTTTAAGATTTATTTATTTATACATAGAAGCTGGGGTACAGGCCAGAGGCATGGGGCGGTGAAAAGGTTCACAGAGCAGGGAGCAGAACAGGCAGATCAGAAATACACTGCTGAGGGGAGCAGCGGATGAGGCAGGAGAGGTCTGCCGCACCATGTGGGATTCTCTCCAGCTGGGCGTCATGGGCTGCTGACAGCTCCACAGCGCAGCGCTCAATCGCTGCACCACCAGGGAGGCCCCCGATCCTGCCCTTTTTATTGATAGGAGAACAAAGAGAAAAGGATAGGTCCAATTGGAAATATCATTATGTTATTTAGGGCTTTAGGGAGGGTGAGTTAGCTGATCAAGTAAATCATAATCCTGACCCCCACCTGTGGTTCCAATCTTATTAACAAGGCGTTCCACTCATCAGTCTCTGGGATGCAAACTACATCTGTCCACAGCCCCCCAGAGCATTCCTGGTCATACCTCATGATGTATATCCATTGCCCTAGGGCTTTCAAGATTCCTTCTCCTGTTTAGCTTGAAAGGATTCTTGCAAGGTCTAATATGCTACATTTAGCAGACACACACCTCCCTCTTTTATGGAGATGCCTTCTGTAAATTTTGACCAAAAATATATGATGTGTATATATAATGTGTGTATATACACACACATATTATATATATATATTTATGATGTGTATATACAGATTTCTTCTGGTAAACTATTTCGCATGAACATGGTATTCTCTCATTTATGTCTTTAGCAGGGTTTCTAAGACTGCTTTCAGGATTCTCAAGCATGGAAATCATAGTGACGTATTTAAAGGTACATTTATAAGAGTGGAGTGAATATTTGGAAACTCTCTAGATGTTCAATAGTAGAGGAATGGTTAAAAAAAGTCTGATATATACGTTAATAGAAAATTGTATCAATAAAAACTATACTTTCAAATAATCTTTAATGATATGAAAAATTTTCTTCCTATAATGTAATTATGTATATAATGGTCTAACAATACAATATGTAATGTTATGACAATATAACATTAATTGGTGAGCATATCGGGATTAAGTGCCCTTTATTTTATTTTTTTTGGGTATGTTCCCAATTTTCTTA
The DNA here is from genome assembly GCA_004024925.1 of Scalopus aquaticus. Lineage (NCBI taxonomy): Eukaryota > Metazoa > Chordata > Mammalia > Eulipotyphla > Talpidae > Scalopus > Scalopus aquaticus. Next base: position 63,356 of record PVIJ01007917.1, on the reverse strand, counting down.
AGTGAGCATTTTTATTTTTATAATAACTGCCTTTTCTTTTTAAAAGTTGTTGGAAGCAAATAAGTTATGCATTTGCCTTCTGACTTTTCGGGAACATTGGGAAAACAGTTTCAGACTCAGTTAATGAGCTCATCAACAGAAAATAACTCATGTGAATTTCCTCATTTGGTTCTCTGTCTACTCTATCTGCTGGAGCTCCTCACAGTGCATTGGACCCCACTGACTCAGCTAAGCATAAAGTGAATGTAATCTCACACTTTTGTGTTTTCATGAGACAAATATTTAGTAATCTGCTGCCATATGCACTGCACTCTATTAGAGCCATTAAAGATAAAGAGATCATCCCCAAAAGATCTTAGCATGGGAAGCAAAGATCCAGGATTTAATGGCTGGTTTTCAAGCCCACCTTTGTGCTAAAACTCTCAATTCTTGTCTGATCCAGTAATCCTGGCTTTTTTCACTTTTCTCGTGTTGTTTCTTTTCCTGGAATTCCCTTTCCTTCTCACCCATCTATGAAAATGGTACTTGTTCCTGGGGGAACAGTGAGACTTTTCTGATCCTCCTGCTTCCTCTGACATTCCAACAGCACTTTATTTATTTTTTGTTTTCTTTTAAAGATTTATTTATTATTGATTTATGCATATAAGAACTGGGGTGTAGGCCAGAGGTGTGTGTGTGTGGGGGGGGTGTTGTGTGAGAGGATTTGCCAGAGACAGTGTGGAGCAAAACAGGCGTATCTACTTATACTGCTGAGGGGAGCAGTGGGTGAGACAGGAGAGGTCTGCTGTACCATATGTGGGTTAGTTCCCTGGTTGGGGATCGAACTCACACTGCAGTGGCTGCTGATAACTTCATAGTGCTGAGCCTTAACCCCTTGTGCCACCAGGGAGGCCCCAGGCCATGATTCTTTGTAATCAAATCTGGTGCAGCCTTTGTCTGCAGGCAAACACCTTTATTTTAGAACAACTGCACATACAATAGTTTTACTCTTGTGACATCAGTCAGCAGAGAGGAAGATGGGAGAAAGCTGTCCTGCCAGTCTTGGGCAAGTAGAGCACCCTGCTGGAGATAGATCACCTGCGACTGTTTCCTATCAAAGAGACTGTCTGAATTAATTGAAGAGACTTTAGGAAATTAACACACCCTGATAAGTTAGAGACCAACAAAGAATGAATCTACCAGGACCTAAAAAAATAGAGTTGGGGCAGGAAGGTGTCCCTGAGCTGTCTACCTGGAGAACTCGCATCTTATTCTAATTTCTGCAGGGTACCTTAATCATTAAACTTTGCTTCTTGGGACTGTGTTTTTGTCAGGAAGTTTCTTTTTTTAACATTAGGGAAGAAGCTCTGTGGGCTCCAGATGTTCACTTGAAAAGAGAAGGCTCCATTCATTACCTTGAACTCACCCAGCAACTTATTCTCGTCCCCCCTGGTGGTGTAAATGAGGGCAGAGTGGGGCCTCACACTCATTATTTCTTCCTTCCATACTTCACCCTCCTGGGATGTAGAGTTGACATTCTCTACCCGCCCCCCCCC
>PVIJ01007917.1:28854-61721 GCA_004024925.1 Scalopus aquaticus | reverse complement strand
TTTTTAAAGGAGAGACTTGTTTACAGACTAGTAATTCTCATTCTTGATTGTGTATCAGAATCACCTGGAGGTCGTATGTGACTACAGATGGCTTTTAACATGCCAGGAGTTTCTGATTCAGAAGGTCTGGGGTGGGGCAGGAACATTTGCATTTTTAACAAGTTCCTACAAGAGACTGATACTGTTGGACCCATACTCTGGGAACCAGTTACAGGCTAAGGCAGTGGATGACAAAATGTGGCCCACTGCCTATTTTTGTATCACTCATGAGCTAAGAATGACTTTTACATTTTTAAATGGTTGAAAAAAAGCCAAAGGAGAATAACGTTTTGTTGCATGTGAAATATAAAATTCAAATTTCATTGTCCATAAATAAAAGTTGTATTGAAACACAGCCATGTATATCATTTGGAATTGACTATAGCTGCTTTCACACTAAAACAGCAGAGTCAATTAGTTGTGACACAGACCTCATGGCCTCTAAAGCTTATAATATTTTCTCTTTGTGCCTCTACAGAAAAAGATTGCTGTCTGCCCTCTTCCTTCCCCTCTTCCTGAACCTTTCCCATGTCCCTGGCCTAAGAAGCTAGGTGTGATAGAGATGCTAATAATGTAGAAGAGATATAGTTGAGCAAAAGCAATAATTCTTTATGAGGCAAGAGGGAATGCAGTTGAGAAATAGGGAACTCTTATTCTCTGAAATTGGAGAAAAGTTGGTGAAGATTTGGGTAAATCTAGATATGCCATTTGCTTGGCATTTTATAAAGATAACTTACTAGAAGTGAGAAGAAAGAGGAATAGATAAAATTTGCTAACGTTTCGGCTAAAATTTAAAGGGGAATAGAGAAATCATTTAAGGTCCAGTTGAGGTTGATGGTCACTAAGTTTTCAGTGACCCAGCTGCACAATCTGTATCATTCTATGCAATTTTGTTTCTTGTCTCAGTGTAAGGGCAGAGCAGATAGTCTCTGCTCTCATAGAATTGATTCAGAACGAAACAATAGTTATGCTCTAGAACGAATGGTGTTTGTGCATAATGATCAGCTACAGAAGAATAGCCTGGGTTCAGAAGGAGAAAAGGCCAGAAGAAGGCTGGGAGAAATGAAAGGAACTACCAGTACAAGTACTATTTAGTGGAAGTTAGAAATAATGGTGCATGAGACATCAGTCCAGAGTCAGAGGATGGGTTATATAGTTCAATATTTAAGCAATGGAACAACTCTAGATGTTAACAAGGTCCAAGTATGATCACAAGAATGAGTAGATGAATGAACTAGAAATACTCATCATTGAGGTATTGATACCGGGCAAAAGGGTTTCAAAATTGCCAAAGACCATGCCCCAGTTGCTTACCGGTCACTATATTGGTTCTGCACCTGTGCACATTTACAAGACTACTCAGGTTTAGAGAACTACAACATTGGGATTTATTTAACAAACAGGGAAAAAGCAAACAATTACTGAAGTCAACATATGGCCGTTTACCTTACTTAAAGCAATGTCCAGTCCTTTAAGTCCCAGAGAAGTAACAAAGGCTGCGTCTTCCCACCACTGCTGATGTGGAGCTCCTCTTCCAAACAATAGGCCACGTTTCCAAAATGGCATCTCCCTTCTTCTGCAGATGCACAACAGCCAGAGAGTAGGCCAGGTTCCAACTCACGAGGACGACACAGAACACAACTGGACATGCTCCCTGAACTGCCATGGTGTCCCAGCATGGCACCAGGCCAACAACACTGCAAACAGCAACTACAGCGGCCAGAAGGCCCCACAGACTGCACTCACACATTTTAGGAAGGCGCCCGCTTCGGGCCTCTGCTTTCTTCCTTCGGCTGCAGTAAAAACAAAACTGGGAGCAGTTTCCATCACTCGGCTACTTGCAAAGCCTCCAAAGTCGCTGGTCCCAAAGTCACTGAAGATTCCAAAAACGCTCAGTCCAAAACTCTATATCCCAGCGGCTCAAAAACTCCTGGCGTTTGATTTCCAAACTCTCAATCTTGGCAGCTACATTTTCTGCTGCTGATTCCTCTATTCCTACATCATGATGACTCATTTCCCCTTCTCCTTCAGTCCCTTTTATTTCTCATCAGATTCTCCACTCCAAACTGTAAACTTAGCATTTTCCCTGGGGCTATTCATTCTCATCAGCAAACCCCCTCCAGGGGGCATGACCTCCACCGGACTTTGGACTCAGCCGGGTTATAGTATCATGAAACTCAAAAACTAGAATGTTAGGACAGTGAAGACTACCTGTGAGCAGGTAAAGTTAGTTGATGTCAGAGATAGAATAACTCTCAGTAGGCCTGTGAGACTTCAAGAAAAATGAAAGCCTAGAAGTGTTATTGGGAGAGAGGAAGATTTTACCTGAATCCTTCTGTAACTGGTGGCTGTAACTGGTCTGTTACAGGTGGTGCCCCCTCAAGGGGGTTGCTGGTGAGGATAGATAGCCCCAGGGAAAATGCTAAAAAGTATCCCATTTTGGGGTGGAGACTCCAATAAATAGATGGGATGGCAGAAGGACCCTGCGGATTCATTTAGCCCCCAGGATACAGAGTTCTGGATTGAGTGTTTTTGGGTATTCTGTGACTTTGGGGTCAGCGACTTTGGCTTGCATCGCGCCAATCTTCAAGAGGAAATGTTTGAAGGCTTTGCCGAGGAACCAAAGCTGTTTCCAGTTTTGCTGCTGTTATAGCCAAGAAAAGAAGGTGAAGACCCTGATCTGGGAGCCTTGCTGAAATGCGTGAGTGCGACTGTTTGTCCGGCTCTTTTGCCGCTGCAGCTGTTGTTTTGAGCGTCGCTTGTCTAGTGCTGTGTTGGGGGCATTTTGGCAGCTCCAGGAGCATCTCCTGTTGCATATCTTGTTGTCCTCGTGAGTTGGAACCTGGCCTACAGTCTGGCTGCCACACGTCTGCAGAGGCAGGAAGATGCCATCTTGGGTGTGTGGCCTATTGTTCAGGAGAGGAGCTCAGTTTAGGCAAGACGCAGTCTTAGCTGCTTTTTGTTTGGGAATTAAAAAGACTGGACATTCCTTCAGGTGACGTAAATGGCCATTTCTGGCCTTAGTAACTCTTTGTTTTTTCCTGTTTGTTAAAAAAATCCCATTGTTGTTTTCTTAGCCTGAGTAGTTTTGCAATTGTGCGCTCTGGTGAAGAACCCAGACAGTGACTGGTAAACTATTTGGGCAGTGTCCTTGGCGGGTTTTAGTGCCCCTTGCCCTGTATCACTTCTGCCTTTACATACTAGGGTGGGGAAATGGCTAACCATTTCAAATAGGCTGCAGGGGAAATGACGGTGCAGGACCAGAGACAGGTGTTATTTATGATTTAAGGAATTCTATGACCTAGGTAAAATTCTATGAGTTAGGGATGCAGAGAGGCTATAGGTATAGGAGCAAAACAAACAAAATGAGGATACTGGGAGGAATTTATTTTTGACTAATTTAAACAAATGTGATACTTAACCAACCAATGTGATGCTTAGCGTGACTGATGACTATAGAGTTGGTCTATATTGAATGGTCACTAGTGTCAAGTGGAGTTGAAGATAAAGTCTGGATGTTGAGGCTGGTGCAGTTAAAAAATCTTAGTCATATACCTTATCTTAGAAATTTAAATTTAATGCCTTGTAAATGAAGAATTTCATAATGAAGTACTTAATCATCCATTTGGCAAATTACTATTGAATAGGTATTTATGTCCCAGGTGATGTAAGATTTTTAGGACACAGAGATAAGACAAGATTGTGATCTTTGTATATGTAAAAAGTTTAGTGTAAGAGTGTGATAAATTACTACAATGTATTATTAAAGGTGTAGTACACTAGAGATAGTAGGGGCACATACCTTGTTTGAGAATATCAGTTTGAGTTTCCTGATTGAGGTCTTCATTAAGATGAAGAAAAGATTGGGATTTAGGCTGTGTTGAATAGAGTGGAGGTGCTGGGAGTTGAGGAAGAAGAGGGAATGGGATATAGTAACTTTACAAGTGCAAAGGCCTAGAAACTTAAAAAATGGGCATGCTTGCTTATAAAAATATAAATAATGGGGTGATATGGCTTATGGCTAGAAGAATCTGGAAACAAGATAGTTGCCCTATAAGTCACCATCTGGCCTTTACCATGTGGGTTTTGGTGAATCTCTGAGGATTTTTAAGTCAGGGAATGACATGATGAAATTACTATTTAAAATAGTTCACTTTAGTGACAGCATGAAAAATAAATTGGAACCCTCTCCTCTCAAATCACTCACAATAATTGGCACTTTAATTGGTACATTCATGACCTGATTTGTATTAAAGACATTTGCGTGACATGTTTTCTTTACTATTTTATGGGCTCTCAAATGCCCATTATTTTATTCAGTGGCATAATAACCCATCCCATCACTTCGCATGCTCTTGAACCTAATACATTCTCAGTGTTTGTGTGAATATCAATAAACTCTCTTGTAGACAACACTCATTCTTACATTATCATTGTTCCCCTTTCCTCCAGTTTCCATTTCATTCCCACACTCACAAACCAATGTAGTTCTTTCCAGATCTGGATACAAACGCTAGATAAGTGATAAGACAAAAGATATTTCTTTAATTTTGAATTATATGCACTAAAAGTCTGTAAAAAAGTAAGTTACATTGGTTATATATTATTGCTTTTATCAAAAAGAAGATATCTAAGATCGGACTACCTTGGGAAGTCAAAGACAGAAGGTTTCTATGCTTTTGTACATCAAACATTTGGAAAGAATATGAGGTCATCTATTTTGTTTGAAGGGCCATTGTGATTGCATGTGGATTTCTTGGGACCTCAGAAAGAGGAAAGGAAGTGAATTCTCTGGATTTGGCTCTGGCTTAGTCTCTGAGAAAAACTGAGAAACAGTGTAGCCGCTGCTTGAACAACATTGGCAAGGCGAGTATGCTGCCAGGCTCCAGCATTAATGAAAATAACATGTAATACGAGGGGGAAAGAAAGAAGGAAGCAGACGGTCTACTTGCATAGAAAGTTCTGCCAGCAATCAGGCTCCTATGAAGCAGTGATGGGGAGGGCCTGTGTATGCTGATGAACTAGAGGTTGAAGCCATTTGGAGTGACTGGAAGCTGTAGTGTATTGAAAGCAAGGACTTAGTGAGAGCTCCTGCCCATTTCCTAAAGATTCCAGAACGGAGCAAGGGGCTTGGACTAGGTTGGAAGTTCTGAGTGTGGGAGAAAGATTGCAGTGGGTGAGGGGGAGCTTCCTGACTGCATCCACAGGATGTTTTGGCTTAGAGGAAAAAACAGTGTTACATAGAAACTAGAAAGACAGAAGGTACTTGTTATATTTATATCTAATTTGTATGTAGCCTTTTATCCTGGGTAGTAGAATATGACATTTGTGCTTGCTTGTGTGGAAGAGGGGAAAGAAGGTTCTACTTCTAGAATTAAGGCTTTAATATTGATAACAGACATTTATTGAGTCACTACTGTGTGTAGGCATCACATTTAATTATCACAACCACTCTCAAATAGGTACTCCTATTATCCTTTTTTTTTTTTGTTTATTGGAACACATTTAAAGATCTAATTGACTTTATTATATGATTTATGAATTGGGCATTCTCTCACTTAGAAAATAGAAAGATGCTGCCTCCATCATTCTTTCACAGATGAGAAACTGAGGCTCAGAAAGATTTAGTAACAGCTTGGAAGTGGTCGAGACTAACCTGGCCAACTCTGAAGCCTGTTTCTAACTGCTGTACTCTCTGGCTTCTTAGTGCCTGCACAGCAAGGGATCATATCTGTACATGTCCTGCCCCAGGCCAGCTTTGATGTGTGAAAGGCACTCTGACTTGAGAGACAGGTTTTCACTGGCTTCTTGAGATGAGAATGGGGAGGAACTGGGACTGACTCAACAGAGGGCCTGGCTCTCATTGTCCTAAGGATATCAAGTGCCACTGTGGATGGAAAATTGGCAAGTAGGAGATGTGAGGATTTTGACAGAAAATTATAAGAAAATTCCAGGTTGTAACATGTGATAAGGGTTTTGCCTTTTGTATATAGAAGATCCTATAAACTCATCTGTCTCTAATGTCTTCCTGTCTTCATCACATCAAATTCCCTTTTGAATATGCTCATTCCAAATTATTGGATTAAGGGCTCTAGATGAAATGGGAAGGCATCGATGGATTTTATGCAAGAGTTTTAAAAAATTTGCACTTAAAAATAATCACTCCTGCAGGCTGGGAGTAAAGTAGATGAAGATTTCTTATAAACCTCTCCTTTCCATTCTCTGTGATTTGGGATTAGGATGAAAGAGGAAGGGAATTCAATAGCCCCTCTTTTTAATTGTCCCCTTCTTAAAGTTCCAAGATTTCCTGGACTGTTTTCCCTGCTTGATTCAGCAACTGACCTCACCCATTGTGAAACCCCAGCCAAATTTACCTTCTCTGTACCCCCATTAGGGATCCTTAGGACCTTAATAGAGAGGGCTCAATGCAAGAAAGCCATTTACAATGATATGTCACTAGAGTGAATATTAATATATGGAAACTCTACTTAAGTGAGGTCAGAGGCTAGAAGAAAGTTTTCACACATGTGTAATCAGCAAACTTTATGACCCAACACTCCTTGCATCTCCAATGGGAAGTGATGCTTCTTCACTGCAGTAGTGGGAAGAAGGAAGTTCCTCTTTGCCCAGCAACAGCTCAGGCAATGAAAGAATGTCATAAACCAGCAAATACAATGCTACCACACATCAGTCCCAGTTCCCTCCAATAAATTAGTTGGTCATAACAGCACCTCTAAATCTTACATAAATTGGTTCTGACTTTTGTTCTGGGGAAGTGCACCCTGTCTTCACATGAGACTGCACTTTCCAAATTGCTTTTTTGTTGTTTTTTCTCGAAAAAAATTTGATTGCTTTTTGTTTGAGGTCTACACTAGGAAATATCCCATATTTGTTTGTATTGAGGTGACATTGGTTTATAGCATTGTATGTGACTTAGAGGTATGGATTCACAACTTTTAGGTGTAGTTATCACACCTCACTACCAAGGCACTGAAAAAGCCTCCCCCACAATCCATTGGGCCCTCTCCCCACTTTGCTCTCCCTCATTGCTACCCCTTTGGAAGCCTCAATTCCATAGATTTCTAGAGTTTTTTAATTGGTTTGGCCAATACCAGTAGTTTTAATAGGGGTTTTTATGTACTGGAAGCGTTTTGGTACATAGTGCTTCAACAGAGACAAGAGGGGGAGTTTGCTTTTAGACTGTTGGGAGAATTTTTTTTTTGGAGATGTTTATCTTATCAGGATAAACATAGTAATAACAACAGTAATGCACATGTGTACTCCTTATCTCATTTCCTTCACTAACCCAAACACTTGAATCACTTAATCCTTATTATGTTAGTGTGCAGACTGAAAGGTACCCCAGGACCACCAACTTGTATGCTCCAAATGGGTTCTGTCAAACACTGCAGAAAGACAAAGCATACTCTAGTGTGAAAGAACTTTAATAGGGTTAATTTGCATAGAGATAAGAGAAAAGAGGGTAATAGTTTCCTAATAAAATGCCCTAAGCTATTCATTCCCTGGTGGGTAAATGCCCTACCAAACAGGGTTGGCCTGAAGCAGGGCCACTGAGGCCCAGAAGCTTGCCACAAATCTAAGGCACCTTCTAGTGGGGACCCATAGGAAAGGAGCAAAAGGGACCAGACAAATCTGGGACAAAGGGGCCAAAATCAAAGTACAAATCAAGGTAACAACTACCATTGTCAGCCTCCCTCCATGTACCTCCCCCATCTCTTTCAAATATTGCTGCGTCTTGACTCTGTGTGTCTCCTTCCATGTCCCCCAAGTCCGTCATGCAAATCCAAAGCCCAGAAGCAAGTGCATATTCTTCAGGTGTCTCTCTGCTCCATGTGCGCCTGCCAAGTCTTCTTTGTGTGTCCGTCCAGTGCTCTCTAAGCCTCTTTGCAGCTCAGCTCCACCCTTCCTTAGGTGGGGCAGAGAACATAAAACCTCCCTTTTTTATGAAGATCTTTTTTGTAACAGTTACCTCCTTCTGAAGTATTAATGCTCCATTTTACAGACAAGGAAATGGGGGCACAGAGAAGTAAGATAACTTTTCTTAGATCCACAAATAATACTCTTCTTTTGATATGTATTTATTATTATTGGTATCTTTTACATTATAGTGTATTCCCCATGGATTACCCCCCACCAATTCACCCGTGAACCATCACCACAGTCCCTTGTGCTCTCCTCTCCCCCGTTTTGAACCCTATCCTCCCCCTCTTTCGCTGAATATCTCTTTTCACAAATAATACTCTTGATCACTATATCATGTGAAACATTTGTCAATGTCAAGCACAATTATATACGTAGTGATAAGTGTGCTTTCTTTTAACAGGTCTCTCGTTTTACAGATTAAATGGATAATATAGTATTGTTATCTATAGGAACAATGTCATACAACATATTTTTACAACTTATTCTTCTTACGTAACTGCAGTGGACTAGAAACTCCCATTTCTCCTCTCTAGGGCCTGGCAACCATAATTCTATTCTTTACTTCCATGAGCTTCATTGTTTTTGATACCTCTTAGAGTGGAGTCATATAATATTGTCTTCCTGTGACTGGCTTAATGTATAATGTCCTCAAGGTTAATCCATGCTGTTGCTTATTATAGAATTTCCTTCCTTTTTAAGGTGGAATAATATACCATTGTATGTATGTATACATTTTAAAAATCCATTCTTCTGTCAGTGGACATTTTAATTGTTTGTACATTTGGCTATTGTTAGTGCTGTAGTGAAAATACCAATAGCTCTTCAAGATCCTGATTTGTCCAAGAGGTATATGAAATGATGCTCAATGCCACTAATCACCAGGGAAATGCAAATCAAACACACATGAAATATCACCTCACACCTGTTAGGATAACTAGTATAAAAAAAATCCAAATGACAAGTGTTTGCAAGATTGTGAAGACATTAGAATCCTTGTACACAGTTGGTGAAGCTACTGTGGGAAACAGTATAGAGGGCTCCCCCAAAAATTAAAAATGAAACTACCAGGTAGTCTAACAATCCCACTCCTGGGTATTTGTTCAAGTGAGTTTGTCTTGAGTTTAATTCTGTCCAGCTCTATATTGCTTTAACCATCTGGGTGGAGTTATTTCAGTATTTTCCACCTCTTTTCCTTTACTGAAAATCACAAACAAAGCAGAAGATTCAGAAGAATAAGAATGGACCATGCTAAAAAAAAAAAAAAAGCAAAACAAAACCCAAAAAAACATTGTACTAAAATACTGGATGAAGCTGAAAGCTATGTTGCAGTTTTAGGAAAAAATTAATATTCTGGAGAGACACTGTTTGCAATCTTATCACCCATGGGTGTGTCTCTTTCTCTTATTATCGTAATTATTTCTTGTTTCTCTTTTGGTCTCACTCACCTAAGCTGAGTCACCCAGATAACTCAGAAACTTGCCTTTACTGCCAGAGGCTGGAGTTAAGAATGAAAGGAACTGAAACTTGAAAGAGCCTTCAAAGGGAGACCTACTGATGAAACTTCAAACTTAGTTTCAAGGAGATGTAAATAATTAAATGGTGTTAAAATAATCCAGTGCTATGTAGTGAGAGCAATCCCACTCTGGGTTCTCTCCCACTAAACTCACACAAATATTTGTTAGTCAGAGCCATGGTTATAGCACTGATACTGATTACAACAGGTCACAACAAAGCCCACTCAATCTTTCTATGCTGGTGTGATGTGATGGAGTTGGACTAATGCCACCTGTACAAACCAACGATTTTAACTTTTGATACACCTTTAGAGTTGGAATGGAGGGGATCTCACAGGTCATTTAGGTGAGATGATGGTCTTAGTTTTGGCTACTATGTAATAAATTACCATATCTAATCTCTTTTTTGGGTCTTCACTTCTTATCTAGAAAGCCCTTTGTATGCATACATAATGGACCTTTTCTCTTGCTGATCTGTCTTTTGTCAGCTAGTACCTAGGTACTAAGCCTAAGAGAGTAGAGGGAAAAGTTTTTTTTTTCCTCCTACATTTGTTTAAGTCTCTGCAAGAAGGGCAATGATGCTGGAGATAAGAGAGAGAGCAAGAGAGGGGCACGAGATGAAGTCAGAGCATTAAGTTGGTACCCAGAGCATGATATGCCTTATATGGAAGCTTGTATCTATTCTGAGTGGGTGGGGAAGCTATTGAAGAGTTTTGAGTAGGGAAGCACATGTTTTTTGGCAACTGAAGGGGAATGGTGGAAACAGTGAGGCTACTGCATTGGCCCCAGGTAAGAAACAAGGGATGGAGACTTGGACTCATCTGGTAGATATGAAAATATTAAGAACTCAGCTCCAATTCATAATTATGAAGCCATAGATCTTTTTGGTAGTTTGGATATAGGGGCTGAATGAAAAAAATATTCCAACTTTTTGACTTGAACAACTCAAGAATTAGTGATTTTTGGTTTGGGAAATAGTTAACTTTTGGTTATGGTAAATTCGAGATGCCTATGGGATATTCTGAGGGAACTGTCGATCAGTAATTGTTCATAAAAGTCTGGGATTCCAGAAGAAATAATTATTGGAGCTATAATTGAAAGCATGGGTCTAGGTAAATCCTGGGGAGACAGTGTAGATACAAAAGGATCAGGACTGAGAACAAGCCACATAGCAGAGAAAGAGACTGCAAAGGTGTTGGGGAATGAACCTTAGAAATTAACTAGGGCATGAAGTGAGATTGTTCCCCAATATGAAGGCTCTCACTGAGACTTATGCTGTAATATTAAAGTTGGAAATAGTTAGCACCATTGCATGTTAATGTAACCACTTTCAGTTGCCTGAATTCAGAGGCTAGGTGGGTGGAGATTTGGTTTTAATCAGGTCCAAGTTTTTTTTTTTTCCAAATAAGAAAAAAAGAGGGCTGAAACAGTTGATATATGCAAGGAGTGATTATAATGCAGGGCTACAGAACACAAACAAGATAAGCAGAGAAATGAGGAAAATGCTTGACAAAGGAGAGGAGTCCATAAATTGGATCTCTGGTAGGGATGAAGGATTAATGAAGGGGACAGCTGGAAAGTGATAATCTTGTAACCGGGCTGAGTCTAAAGTCTGGTGGAGGTTGTGCCCCCTGGAGGGGGTTTGCTGATGAGAATGAATAGCCCCAGGGAAAATGCTGAGTTTGCAGTTTGGGGTAGAGAGTCTGATGAGAAATAAAAGGGACTGAAGGAGAAGGGGAAGTAAGTCACCATGATGTAGGAATAGAGGAATCAGCAGCAGAAAATGTAGCTGCCAAGATTGAGAGTTTGGAAATCAGATGCCAGAAGTTTTGAGCCGCCGGGATATGGAGTTTCGGATTGAGCATTTTTGGAATCTTCAGTGACTTTGGGACCAGCGACTTTGGAGGCTTTGCAAGTAGCCGAGTGATGGAAACTGCTCCCAGTTTTGTTTTTACTGCAGCCGAAGGAAGAAGGCAGAGGCCTGAAGCGGGTGCTTTCCTAAAATGTGTGAGTGCAGTCTGTTGGGGCTTCTGGCCACTGTAGTTGCTGTTTGCAGTGTTGTTGGCCTGGTGCTGTGCTGGGGCACCATGGCAGTTCAGGGAGCATGTCCAGTTGTGTTCTGTGTCGTCCTCGTGAGTTGGAAACTGGCCTACTCTCTGGCTGTTGTGCATCTGCAGAAGAAGGGAGATGCCATTTTGGAAATGTGGCCTATTGTTTGGAAGAGGAGCTCCACATCAGCAGAGGTGTGAAGACGCCACCTTTGTTACTTTTCTGGGACTTAAAGGACTGGACATTGCTTTAAGTAAGGTAAACGGCCATATGTTGACTTCAGTAATTCTTTGCTTTTCCCAGTTTGTTAAATAAATCCCATTGTTTAATTCCCTAAACCTGAGTAGTCTTGCAAATGTGCATGCAGGTGCAGAACCAAGATAGTGACCGATAAGCAGTTGGCACTGCCTTTGGCAATTTTGAAAGGTCTCATTTTCCTGGTATCAATCTGAGAGGGGTGATTGCAGAAGCAAGAGAAATGAACCCTTCTGCCTTCCAGTTATATAGGTCCATCTGGCCATGCAGTTCACCCCTAATTCTCAGCAGCCCCCCTGCTCAGGAAGCAGGTTTCATAGCGTACTGGGGCTTGTAATCCAAGGTGGCTGCAAGTAAGTGGGGACAGAAAATATGGTGCCTCCCCTTCACAGAAGTGTATCTGCAAGAAAGCTAAGATATCAGGGTCTCCCTGGTGGTGCAATGGGTTAAGCACAGCACTATGAGGCTATCCAGAGCCACTGCAGCAAGAGTTTGGTACCGACTAAGGAGATTCCCACATGGTGCAGCAGACCTCGCCTGCTGCTCCCCTCAGCAGTGTATTTCAGTTGATCTGCCTGTTCTGCTCCCCGCTCTGTATCTTATGGGTGCTCTCACCACCCCACGTCTCTGGCCTATACCCCAGTTTGTATGCATAAATAAATAAATCTTTATAAAAAAGAAAAAAGAAAGCTAAGATTTCAGAAATAGGACATGGTTGTCAGTGATGAGAAGATCAAGGACCTGAGAGGTTAAGACATTAGTTGGCATGGCTATTTGGATTGTGGAATCACCAAGATTCATGAATTAGAGGGACAGAGAAAGCCAGGCACTTCAAATCTTCAAAGAATGAGGGCAAGTGATGGGAGGTTGACAGATGATTGTAAAATGAAGAGGTAGTGGATACTAGTGTAGATTATAACGGCATGTTCCTTAAAGAGTTGAAATTTTGTGGAAGCAGCAAGGGGAATTGAATTTTATACAAACATGAGTTATGAAGATACTTACAGTATATCCTCACACTGTGTTATGTTGAATGGGGAGAAAACATTCATGGGATGAGGATTCGGATATAACTCTATACTCACCTGGGCTAGTGGGAAGCACACTGCTCAGGTAACACTCGGCGAAGTATCTGAGGATAGAGGGTTTTGCTGAGGACATCTGTGAGTTTCATAGGATATGGTAGAAAACTTTGGATGGCTCAGGAAGGATGGAGACTTAAGCTAGTCAAGTATGTAGTATCCAGTAGGGAAAGAATAATGATGACAGGGCCTCCTGGGTGGTGCAACGGGTTAAGTCTCAACCTATGAAGACAGCCACTGCAGCACAAGTTCGACCCCCGGCCAGGGAAATTCCCACATGGTGCAGCAGACAGCTCTCCTAACTTGCCCGCTGCTCCCCTCTGCAGTGTACTTCAGTCGATCTGCCTGTTCTGCTCCCCACGCTGTCTCTGGTGAATCCTCTCACCACCCCAAACCTCTGGTCTACACCCCAGTTCTTGCATGCATAAATAAATAAATCTTCAAAAAAATAGTTAGGACAGATAATCTGGGAGCCTGGACTTTTGTGGGTGACTAAGGTATATGGGAAGATGAGGCATGATGATGCGAGTCCTGGTGGACTCTTAGGAGAAGGTGGGTATCAGTTCATTTGATTCTTCTTTTCCTGATCTGCACTCACATGTGCTACTGGTGCTAAGGTCTGGGAGGAATAATCTCACCAGGAGTTCCAGACGAATATATATTTTTTAAGATTTATTTATGCATGCAGGCTGGGGTACAGACCAGAGGTGTGGGGTGGCGAGAGGGTTCACCAGAGACAGAGTGGGGAGCAGAACACGTGTACCGACTGAACTACACTGCTGAGGAGAGCAGCCGGTGAGACAGAAGTCTGCTGCGCCATGTGGGTTAGCTCCCTGGTAAGGGATCGAATTCGTGCTACAGTGGCTGCCTTTAGCTTCATAGTGCTGAGACTTAACCCCATGTGCCACCACGGAGGCCGTGGTTACATTCTATTTTATCAACATCATAGTTTGAATAGATTTCTTAGGACAGAATATGGCATTTTGAATGTGGGTAGGAAGTACAGAGTGCCCTCAACTTGTTACCTTTTTTGATTGAGATGCCATTTTTGCATTTATCCACCTGTTGTGTTCCTCAGTTCATGGTTAATAATCACTCTGTGGTATTTTTTTCCCTTTCAGAAATTGCCACAGTGCCAATTCTTTCTACATACCATACTTTTAGAATCATGGAATTCTTGTGCAAGATGAGTTCAAGTTATCATTTAATCTAACACATTTTACAGATGAGAGACAGTTTCAGTTAGGATAAGTGATGAGTATAATTTGATTTTCTGAGTCAAAAACTTGACTAGTTAAGAAAGATGAAGGATTAATAAAACCACTGGCAACTTATCTTAGTCAAGGTGTGTGAATCCAAACCTCTTCTCCTGGAAAAATCTGGGCTATTCTCCTGGAAAAGTCTAGACATTCTATTGGTGGTGGAGGGATTTACATTTGTATAGAGGGACTTAGAACATTGATAGCTGAAAACTGACCAGATGGTCCAGCTCTTTTAAAGAAGCTGGACTGCCTTGGAATTTTGCTAGGTATTTGGTTTTGGTATTTATCCTGTCTTTAAAAAAATTTCTCTCCTCAACAAAGTATTTTGTTTTTACCTAGAAATGTAACTTCTATATTTTTATCAGATCCCCTGTGTATTTCTCTTATCTCCTACTCCAATCCATATAATTTGCTCACTGTATTCAGAATATTTTGGTTAAAGCTTATTGATCATACTTGTTGCTTATATGATCACAAAACCAAGCTACATCTTGCATTGTGGTTTTCACCTGCCTTTAGTAACAAGAAATAAGAAAACACACTTAAAATGAACTCAATGTCATTTCTATCAACATTAAAATAAATGTTTGTTCCCCTTCTACTGAATATGGGAAGACAAAATCCATTTTCCAATTACAATTTGAAACTAAATCAAGACATTTGATAGTGGCAGGAGAATAAAGATTATGACTAAACTGCTTACAAATTGCAATAGTTTAATGACTCTGGTTTTTGTAGTACAAGAACAATAACAAGAAATATTAAAAATCACCTAAATCACTAAGCATCAATTTCTTTAACGTAATCATCCCCACTACAGGATGATTCATGTACTTGGGTTTACTAAAAATAAACATTGCTCCTCATTTCTGTCTAGAGACATTCCAATAAAATTCCTTTTCTACTAGTTCCCTCACTACATCAGGATGAAAGCCTATTTATCTCATAACAATCACTCTAGTCTGACAATCCATTTCTTACACTGAGCTGGTGTGTTATAGTGGTTAAGAACACTATAACTATATAACTATAACCTATATTTGAACCATGTCATATACTAGCTTTATGCTACTTTGAGTTTTCTATTTGTAAATGGGGGATAATAAGACTTACTCAATAGGGTTGTTAAAATATCAGTGAGAATTAATATGTAACAGGATGCTGATTTGTATATTCAGGGTGATTGCTTAATAGATAGTATATAGTTATATAGATATCATGAATTTTTAGAAAAAAGTATTCAGTAAATGTTTCTAGTTCAAAAATGAATGTTAGAAAAGCAGATTCAACTCAAATATTTCTTAGGAATATAACAATAAGGGAAAATCAAATAAGGAAAGCCAACCTTAAGCATTTTTCTGACTGAGAGCACTCTCACATGTTGTGGTCCCCTAAAAACAAAGGATCTGGTGGAAATCTATTGGTGCTAGGATATTCAATACTTATGGAATAATGGTTTCTAATTTATAGCCCTTGCTTGTATTTTAACCCCAATCAGTTGGTCCCATCTGGTGGCACTTAAAAGTATGGTCTATTCTATTTTCTAGAGGTCAGTTCTCCATTTCCCATGGGTTAGACCTTTAGTTCTCTAGTCATTAAATTTAAAATGGATGCCAGTAAGTTTCCTCCTGGATAAATTCCAGTTGGAGTCTCTAAAGTAAATAGTATACAGAACAAGTAGGAGAGAATTAGACATTGCTTTTCCATTATTGACCAGTTTATTCACTCATCACCTTGTGATGAAAACTCTTAGAAACAGCATAAAATTATTGGCAACTTTTATTGATCTTTCCTTGACCTTTGCCTCTATGATCAGGAATGTACTCTGAACTTAACTTCATATAGTTTCCAGAGCTACTGAAGCTAATATAGAGCCTGTACTTTAGTAGCGTCATGAAAATCTGAGTCAATGGATGTTTAATTCAATTGGAAGTAAAATGCAATGTGATATAGTCTATACCCTTCTCTTAAAGTTCTCCACAGTGGCTTGGCATCATCTCTCTCTGAGTTGGGTGCATGACCTTTGCTAAAAAAGCACATCTATATGCTGGTGCTGGAATTTTATTATCAGGAATTATTATAATCTCTTACTGTAAGAAAGAATGTCTTCGATCAATTTTAGAGAATCCAGTAACACTAGTATATTTATGGAAATTTAGTACATTAAAGGCGGCTTTTCAAATCCTTGGGGGAATGATGGTATACTTAATTTATTCCATTGAGAAAATCAGTTATTATTCAGAAAAGGGAAAAAAAGTTTATTTTTGTCTTACAACATGTCAGTCATTAAATTTCAAATTGCTTAGAGGCTTAAGCATAAAAAAACTATACTTTAATGTGCTAAAATAAAGCAAATATTATTTAATAGTTTTGTAGAGGAAAGTCACAAGAAAGACACCAAACCCAGAAACCACAAACAGATAAAAAGATGTGTTCTTGTAAAGTGCTTACAAATTGCAATAGTTTAATGACTCTGGTTTTTGTAGTACAAGAACAATAACAAGAAATATTAAAAAAGGCGGCTTTTCAAATCCTTGGGTAGTTACCATAAAAAAAGTTACCATAAAAAAATTACCATAAAAAAATCAGTGAAAGATAGCACAAGGGACTATGGTGACGGTGCATGGGTGAGTCAGTGGTAGAAATTCTATGGGTACTACACCTGAGAAAAGAAAGCAGACATTGTAAAATAAATAAATAAATAAAAAATTTAAAAAGTGAAAGACACATATTGGGGAAAAATATGTACAACATATATAATAGAAAAAAAGTCAATATTCAAAAAAATAAACAGAGCTCTTACAATTGTTATTTTAAAAAGTCAAACAACAGCAATTGTGAAACCAGATAGGAAGAAATATAAATGACCCACTTAAAAAAAAAATCACTAACAAAGTACAGGAAAATGTGAATCAAATTAAAATGTGGCTTTTTCACATTATTTATAAATATACAGGAGGCAGAAATTTTATAAAAGTACTAATAAAATTTGATAATACCTAAATTTGTCAAGGATGTGAGGCAAAGGGCAGTGAAAAGGGTTTGGTGGTATCCATCAATTGACTCATTAATGATAATTCTAATAATCTATTATATATGTATATGTCTCTGAGTTCTAGATCTTTATTTACATTTCCACTTGCTACTGGAAAGTGCTGTTCAACTGAAAATTTGATATCCTCATTCTCAATTCTGATTTTCATCCTATCATTCCCATATCAGAAAATGGTGCCTCTATTCAATCTATTTTCCTCTTTTTAAAAAAGATTTATTTTTATTTATTTATGCATACAAAAACTGGGGTCTAGGCCAGAGGTGTGCATGTGTGGGGTGAGAGGATTCACCAGAGACAGAATGGGGAGCAGAACAGGCAGATCTACTGAAATGCACTGCTGAGAAGAGCAGTGGGTGAGATAGTGTTACAGGGCAACCCCGATATACAATGGGGTGCCTGACTGTGGTTCTCACCCGTGTGCTTAAAAAGGAGTTATAATAAGAACAATTGCAGGCACTCACAAAAAGGTTAATAAAAGGGTTTATTTACAGAAAGGAAGGGAAATAAAAAAGTGAATAACTCAGGGACAAAAGAGAAAGAGAGGGAGAGAGATAAATCTTCAAATACATCCTACCAGATCCGAAGAGCTGGAAACCCCCAATGGCACGCTGTAGCCTGGCGAGAAGCAAGAGAGCCTCAAGTTCCAAAACTCTGGTTATATAGCCAACCTGTCTGCTTAACTCCACCTCTCAGTTCTCAGTAATCCTCTCTTCAGGATGATAATGGAATTAAGGGATTAGTAGCCCTTAGTGTCTTGGATCTCTTTGGTCTGAGGTGGGGTCCATAAACCTTCTTGTGGAGTTTGTTGCAGACATCCTTTTTCCCCCCAACAATTGGAGAGCCTGCTGTGTCATGTGGGTTAGCTTCCTGACTGGGCATCAAACTCATGCCACAGTAGCTGGTATGTGCTTGATAGTGCTGAGGTTTTAACCCTTGCATCACCGGGGAGGCCCCACCCAATCTATTTTGATGGCAAAATATAAGGAGTGTATATGTATATATATTTTTTAAGATTTATTTATACATACAAGCTGGGGTACAGGCCAGAGGCGTGGGGCTGCAAGAGGGTTCACCAGAGACAGAGCGGGGAGCAGAACAGGTAGATCAGAGGTACACTGCTGAGGGGAGCAGCGGCTGAGGCAGGAGAGGTCTGCCACACCATGTGGGATTCTCCCCGGCCGGGTGTCGAACTCGCGTCGCCGCTGCCGACAGCTCCATAGCGCAGCGCTTAACCGCTGCGCCACCAGGGAGGCCCTATAAGGAGTATATTTGACACTCCTCCTTTACATCACAAGTTGAATCCATCACCAACTCCAATGCATTCTGCCTTCAAAATACAACTGAAATCTGTCAGTTTTCCACTTTCACTGCCCCCATTTTAAAATAATATATTTTTTTAAAGATTTAATTATTTATACATACAAGCTGGGGTACAGGCCAGAGGCGCGGGGCAGCGAGAGGGCTCACCAGAGACAGAGTGGGGAGCAGAACAGGCAGATCAGAAATACACTGCTGAGGGGAGCAGCGGGCGAGGCAGGAGAGGTCCGCCACACCATGTGGGATTCTCCCTGACTGGGCGTGGAACCCGCATCACGCGCTGCCGACAGCTCCACAGCGCAGCGCTCAACCGCTGCGCAACCAGGGAGGCCCCAAAAATAATATTTTTTTTAACTAATTTTTTTGCATGCTCTCATCCCCACCAATTCAAATTTCTAAGTAGTAAGAAAATGAAAAGACAAGCTACATACTGGGAGGAGATATTTACAGTCACAGATGTGATAAAAGACAGAATATATAAAGAATGTTTACATTTCAATGATAAGACAATGTAATTTAAAAATGGGTAAAAGATTTGAATAGACCATCAAATATGCATACATAGGAAATGATAATAGAAAGGAAAAGATGTTCAATATTATTATTCATTAGGTGAATATTATTCACTGATTTTCAGCTGGCAAATTCAGACCACAAAAACATACTGCTACACACCTGCTAAAATGACTACGATAAAAAGTCAGACAATAGTAAGTGCTGGTGAGGATATAGAAAAACTGGAAGCCTCAGGTATTTCTGATGGAATGCAACATTATGCAACCACTGGGGAAAACAATTTGACAGTTTCTTAAAAAGCAGAGCAGGAACTTACCAGAGACCTAGCAATTTTATGTTGGAGGCCAGCTCCGACTGAGGTTGGGTCCCCGGGAGGGTGGAGAAGGTGTTGGTGGGTTGCGAGGGGGAAAGCAGGGGAGTGAGAGACAGCACACACCAGAGAGTGTCATCAAGCTGTTCTGCTTTATTTCCCCGAAAGCAGGTTTTTTTTTTAAAATTTTTATTGTTATTTATGTCTTTTACATTTTGTATTCCCCTTGGGTAGCCCACCACCAATTCACCCGTGATCCATCTCCATGGTCCCCTGTGTTCTTTTCTATTCCATTTTGTGCCCTTGTCCTTCCCTCCCCCTCACCCCCCCCCAACTGCTGAGTGTCTGTCTCCTATTTGGTTTCCCTATAGTCCTGTTGTAAGTGAAACCATTCGATATTTTTCTTTTTCTTTCTGGCTTTTTTCACTGAGTATGATTCCCTCTAATTCCATCCATGTCGCTGCAAATTGCGTGTGTTTATCTTCTTTAAATGCTGAATAGTATTCCATTGTGTATATGTACCACATCTTCTTGATCCAATCATCTATTTTTGGACATCTGGGTTGCTTCCATACCTTTGCTATTGTGAATAGTGCCGCAATGAACATATGGGCGCATGTATCCTTTCGGATTAGTGTTTTTGTGTCCTTTGGGTAAATTCCCAAAAGTGGTATTGCTGGGTCGTATGGGAGCTCCATGTTTAGCAGTTTGAGGAATCGCCATACAGCGAAAGCCGGGTTTTTAAAGCATAACTTTAAAGAAAAATTAATTACAGACAATGGCAGGGTGATTACAGATATTCAGATGCATAATCAATTGCATACTTTGAGGAGAATCAAGGAACTTTTGGAAAAATGTCTGTTGTTTGATGTAAATTCCAGTAAAGTACCGGACATAATCTAAATTCCAGTAAGGTTCAGAATATAATCTTCAACCTTCGCCCTAGGCCTAGGGTCGAGGCTGCTGTCTCAATACCTATTGTCTGAAACTAAGACCTTAATAAAAGAAATATCTTTATGCTAATCTCTGGAGGAAATAATCTAAGGAACTATATGCTGATTTTTCGAGGTATGGAAGGAAAATAGGGGAAGGGATTAAATGTTCTTTGTTTTAAACATTAACCCTTGACCAGAAGGACATCTCGGTCCCAGGGCCTAATGAGAAAGGCTAGTGCATGCAGGCATAGTGGAGAAACTTAATTATTGTTCTCATCTGAAATTATACTTAAATTATTTGTGAGCAGAAATATCGCATCCTGACTTTTATAGGAACACTTCCTTGAAGGCTCTTGACCCATAAAGTGACCTTGTCAAAACAATATGGGCTCATCTAGGCTGCGACAATTTTACTTCTAGAAATTTAATGGAGAGAAATGAAGCGAAATCTATGCCCATAAAAAGAACTGTAAATAAATGTTCATGGTGGCCTTATTCATAATAGACCACTTGCAAACAATCCAAATGTCCATCAGTTGGTGGATGGATGAACATGTCTCATATACTCAACTTGGAATGCTTTTTAGCAATGAAAAGGAACTACTGCTACATCCAATGGCATTGATGTACCTCAGAAACATTGTGCTAAATGAAACAAGTCAAATGCAAAAGTTTACATAGTATATCATTCTATTTATTTGGAATTTCTAGAAAAGACAAAACTGGAGACAGAAGTCCAGTTATTGGTTACCTAAAGGCTACAGGTAGGAAAGAAATAGGTTCAAATGAGCATAAATGATTTTTCTTGGGTGATTGTAATGATAGTTGCACAACTGCATAATATCATTAAAAATCATCAAATTGTAGGCTTCCAATGGCTAAATTGTATGATAGGTCAATTATACTCCAGTAAGACTTAAAATCACCCTTGTAGGACTTTGGTTTATAATATATTTTGTGTGAAAACAGACATGTTTACCATGACTTAGAAGGTCTCGATATACTTGACTTGTTTGACTTTGATTCTTTTTTTTTTTAAAGATTTATTTTTTATTTATACATACAAGTTGGGGTACAGGCCAGAGGCGTGGGGCGGCGAGAGGGTTCACCAGAGACAGAGCGGGTAGCAGAACAGGCAGATCAGAAGTACACTGCTGAGGGGAGCAGCGGGCGAGGCAGGAGAGGTCTGCCGCGCCATGCGGGATTCTCCCCGGCCGGGTGTCGAACTCGCGTCGCCGCTGCCGACAGCTCCACAGCGCAGCGCTTAACCGCTGCGCCACCGGGGAGGCCTGACTTTGATTCTTTAGAATCCTCAGGTGCTTCTTTTTGCTTACTAATTTTCAGCTGGCAGAACCCACTCCCAGCATCATTGTACTCCTTTTTGCTTCAGGGACTTCCTACCTGTTGTCTTTCTGCCTGAAATACCCTTAATCCTTCACTCCTTAGCTGGAGAGCTATTGCTAATTTATCACATCTCAGTTTAAATGCATCTTCCTCAGATAGAACTTTCTTGACACTTTCCTTCACAGTTTAAATTAGGTCACGCTGTCATTTTCTTTTCCTGGACTGTTTCTTCAAAACATTTTTCACAATCTGTAATATATAAAATTACTTTGTGATTGTTTATTTAATTCCCCTCTACCTGCTTGAATGTAAGCTCTAAGAGGGCAGGGGTCTTGTATATTTATTTTCAGGAGGTGTTCTCCAACATTAAATTCATTCATTCAATTCATTTAAATGCCCAGGATTACACATTGCAATTACAGTATCTTAAAGGATTCACCATAAAGTGAAATGAAAATGCCAAAATGAACATAAAAAAACATTTCATTGAGTTTTCTTTTTTCTTATTACTATTGGGCAATTGATAACATGAGCTCTGGGAATTTTTCAAGGTAATATTATTGCAGGCAAGTTCAATATTATAGATGTTTGGTTTCTCAAATGTGTCTATATACATTGGCAGAATTGACTGTCAAAGTGCAGACACTTCTTAATTGACCACATATCTGTAGGAGACTATATTCTTGCCAAAACCTCATTTGAGAAGAGTAATATTCAGGGAAGATTTCTAAGGGATATGTAGTTCTTCCAGAACATCAGGTACCTGCTTACTTGTACTGGGCTATTTTAATTGCTCCTAGAATTAATTGCCTTAAGTGACTTGTGCCATCAGTTAATAGAACATTCTAAGAGATACTCTTGCTGAATTTATTGCAAAAATTCAGTGTTCTGTATCACACAGTGTTCATTTTATGAGAAATATTGTCTCTCCGGAACTCCAGATGTGAATATCCTGCTGTCCACTCACATGGGATGAGAGTGATGCTTAGGTGACTAAATATGATGTTAACCTATAGAATTCTTTTCTACTAGAGTTAGTAGGAATGAGAGGCTTCCAAAATTTTAGCAGGGCATCATTTTCCCCAATAAAATATGACTGGGAACTCCAATATGTAAAAGAGAGAGAAAACAAACAAAACAAAACTGGGTCAGTCATGTTGGGGTAGGGGGATCTGTCCTTGAGTTTTTCTTCCTACTCAAGTATCTTTGATCTTCTGGGGTAGATTAACAAGGGAGTTATAAACCACTGAACTAGTCCAATCCCTTCATTTGGAATTCTGTCCCCCACTAAATAACAGTGGAATTGTGTTCCCCACTGAATAAATCATTTAATGACACAAAAATATTATATGGGACATTTTTCTTAAATACTTTGCAAATATTAATATAGCCTACAATGAGAGAAGGCTGTTGGGGCCCAGCAAAATGTGTGACCTGACAATGATGTATGAGGATTTACTAAATGCCTTGTCTATCAATCCTGCCTGTAGGGGGAGGCTTTTGAAAATTTCTTTAAAAACCAATCAGCAGGGGGAGCTGTTTGTTAAGGTTTCAGTCTTTTATTTATTTATTTTTTTAAAATTTATTTTATCTTTGAATACAAACTGGGTTTCAGGCCATAGGTGTGTGGCGGTGAGAGGGTTCACCAGAGAGAGAGGGGAGCAGAACAGGCAGATTGAAACACATTGCTGAGGGGAGCAGTGGGTGAGGCAGGAAAGGTCTGCTGCGTCATGTGGGAATCTCCCCAGCCAGGCATCGAACTTGAACCATCAAACTTGCGCCATCGAACTCGTGCCATTGAACTTACGCCATTGAACTCACGCCATCGAACTTGCTCTGCAGCTGCTGACAGCTCCACAGTGCTGTGCTTACCCCGTTGCGCCACCAGGGAGGCCTCAGTTTCAGTTTTTTAGATGGAGCTTCTCAAACTTTCCTATAGAGAACTACCAGTTTGGTGATATTACTGAAGACTGGGCAGCCCTGAGCACCAAGCAAAGTGCTTCTATGAGGGCGTGGGGAAAAGGAGAATATAGAAACAAAGTCTCAAATGACTTGGTTTCTTTATGGTCTCTTGATTTATCTCAAAAATTAATGTAAATACCATGTTTTGTTTATAAATTGGCCATTCATTTAGTGACAAAACTATGTTAACAAACCCACAGCTAACATCATTCTCAATGGTGAAAAACTAAAAGCTTTTCCACTAAAATCTGGTATAAGATGTCCACTCTCATCACGAGTATTCAACATAGTATTGGAAGTCCTAGCTAGAGAATTAGGCAAGAGAAAGACATAAAAAGAATACAAATTGGGAAACAAACACTAAAACTATCATTATTTGCAGATAACAAGATGATAGACATAGAGAGCCCTCAAGACTCCATGGTAAAACTAACTAAAACAATAAACCAGTTCAGCAAATTGGCAGGTTATAAAATCAATACAGAAAAATCAGTTGCCTTCCTATATACAAACAGTAAGCTAGAAGAGAAATAAGTTAAGAAAATGATTCCACTTAATCACACCAAAAAAATTTAAATACTTAGGTAGAAACCCAACAAAGAGGTTAAAAAAACCTATACAAAGAAAACTATAAAAAATTGTTAAAAGAAATAGAAGAAAACAAAAAATGGAAAGATATTCTATGCTCATGGACTGGAAGAACCAACATTATTAGAATGAGGATTCTACCCAAAGCAATATCCAGATTCAATGCAATCCCAATAAAAATTTCAATGACATTCTTCAAAGAATTGGAACAACCATAAACTGTAATTCATATGGAACCACAAAAACCTCTAGTAACCATTACTATTCTGACAAAAATGAGGAAAGTTGGCAGTATCTTACTTCCAGACTCAAACTATACTATAAAGTCATCATAATTATAACAGCATGGTGCTGGATCAAAAACAGACATACAGACCAATGGAATAGATTGAGAGCCCAGAAATAAAACCATAAGTGTATGGGCAGTTAATCGATGACAAAAGAATCGTGAATACACGCAGGAACAAGGAACATCTCTTCAATAAATGGTGTTGGGAAAACTGGGCAGCAAGCTGCAAAAGAATGAAACCAGACCACTATCTCACACCTACACACAAATCAACTCAAAATGGGTAAAAGAATTGCATGTAGTACCTGAAATCGCAAAATAAATAGAAGAAAACAGGCAAAACACTTTACAATTTAGACTTCAGAGATGTCTGTTCATTTGTCTCCAACATCAAGGAAAACAAAAAAGAATATAAAAATTTGGGCTACATCAAATTAGAAAGCATCTGCCCAGTGAAATAGACCATAACTAAAACAGAAACACCCTACTGAATGGGAGAGAATATTTGCACACTGTACATTTGATAAGCGATTAATATCAAAGATCAACCAAGAACTCATACAACTCAATAAAAAGAAAACAAATGACCCCATCAAAAAATGGGCAGAAGAGTTAAGTAGGCACTTCTTCAAAAAAGACATACAGATGGTCAACAGGCACATTAAAAAATGTTCATCATTACTTATGATCAGGGAAATGGAAATCAAAGCCATTTTTTCCTCTGGTTCCTTGAGATGTTGGTTACATGGTATTGCTATCTCCTCTGCAGACTCTGCTATTAG
Source organism: Scalopus aquaticus (assembly GCA_004024925.1). Taxonomy (NCBI): domain Eukaryota; kingdom Metazoa; phylum Chordata; class Mammalia; order Eulipotyphla; family Talpidae; genus Scalopus; species Scalopus aquaticus. The sequence continues at coordinate 36,478 of PVIJ01007917.1, read as the reverse complement.
TGCTAGTCTCTTCTCTCTTATTTTCTGTTTCTCCCTTTTTCTCTTTCCTTTTCTTTCTAACCTTCCTTAGGTTATTCCATTCACTGTTTTGGTTTCAAATGCTTTTATAAGCTAATGTATTCCATTTAAAATTTCCAACCTGTCTTCTCCCCTGGCTCTGGACTGCTGTATCTAACTATTTATGAGGTAGGTATTTGTAAGAGTGGCTCAAACTTCACTTGTCTAAAGCAGAACACCCCACATGCCTTACTTTGAGACCTTTTTTCGTTCATTGTACTAGGTTCTCAGTGGGTCCTTCCTGTCTGCATCTTCAGTTTTTGGGGAAAATTCCATTCTTTCTTTCTTTTTTCTTTTTGATGGTTTATTTATTTATGCATACAAGCTAGGGTACAGGCCAGAGGCGTGGGGAGCAGAACAGGCAGATCGACGGAAATACACTGCTGAGGGGAGCAGCAGGTGAGGCAGGAGAGGTCTGCCGGGCCATGTGGGAATCTCCCCAGCTTTGCCGGCCACTTGCTTTGCTGTCGCCGCTGCTGACAGCTCCACAGTGCAGCGCTTAACTGATGCGTCACCAGGGAGGGCCTCCATTATTTCTTTGACAATTTTATTATTAATAATAAGTTATGTTTATTGCTATGAATGTCCTGGTATTCATCTGTTCAATTTCTTAGATGGGTCCTTAAATTTTCTTAGTTTTTCTATTGTCCATCATCTTTGTCCCACCTGTCATGAGCATTACTGATATTACCTTTCATTCTTTTCAAAAATTCAACATGCTCCTCCTTGTTCTATTGTTCCTTTTACAATAATTTTCTTATTTCATAGACTCAATACTATCTTTTATTTCTCAGAAGACTTGGAGTATATTTTGATGTCAATTTAGACATCATTTTTATTTCCTCCAACTTTTCTTCTCTATTAATTTCATATTTTAAAATCCATTTTCAGAAAAAATACATCTTTCAATAGTAAATAATAATTCTGGGAAAGAATAATATGGGAAGTTATTTCCTATTTTACAAATTATTTCTCTGGAAGAATCAAGCTGAGTAAATATTGATCTTAATCTGTAACTTATATAAGGCATTATGTATAAGTAGAGGCAAGAAACATGTACTAAAGAGAAGGAAATTGGATCCAAGTTCTAAAGTAGACCTGGAGACTGTCTTAATTACAGGTTTATTTTTGAGGTACAGTAGGGAGGCAGGGGTAGGGCCTGAAGATTGTAACTTCTCCTACAAAGTGAAATAATCCAATTTATAGATGATCCAATTTATAGATGGAGTCTTGAATAAATGAAGTGATTTTTAGTCCTTGGGTGTCACATAGTCAGATGACTGCTGTTTAGAAAGTCTGCCACTGTTCTGTGGTACTCCAGCAATCAAAATGTTTTATTTCCATAGAGGATTGATTTCAGCAACTTTAGGCAAAAATGTTCTGGAGACCTAAGCATCTATTCGAGGGGAAGTAGCTACATAAAATTTAGAGGGACAAAAAAAATCAGTTCCTTTCTTCTATTCATCCATCCACCCACTTGATTGTCTTCAACTACCTATTTTCTTTTTTAAAAAAAGATTTAAAAAATTTATTTATGCATACAGGAGCTGGGGTCTAGGCCAGAGGTGAGGGGAGGGAATGGATTCACCAGAGACAGAGTTGGGAAAAGAACAGGGGGATCTGCTGAAATACACTGCGGAGGGGAGCAGCGGGAGAGACAGGCGAGGTCTACTGTGCTCTGTGGGCTAGCTCCCTGGAGGTGGGATAGCCTGATAGCTTGCTGAGACTTAACCCCTGCGCCACCAGGGAGACCCTCAATTATCTATTTTCTTGCTTAATCCAGTTCAGTACACACACACACAACACACTTTATATATATAAGGAAATGTTAGAATAAATTTGTCTGGGTTGGAAATGATACTGGTTAATGTTTTACAAGGCAATAAACCATATCCTCTTTCCATAACCCTTGGAATCATCTCTTTCATTAAAGAGAAATAATTTGCATCTTTATTGGTACTATAGCTTCACAGAGCCAGAGCCCATAATTAACAGTAAATAAAAAAGTCAGAAGATTGTAACTTCTCCTACAAAGTGAAATAATTCTTGAGACAATTGTTAGACAATGATTCAATGTGAAGCTCTGAAAGGGCTTGACATTTTCTGCGTATTGGCTAATTTTATTTAAGAAGTGTGAGCAGGTTACTTTAACTCTAACTTGTGTATGTCTCCTCTGATGTTTTAACTTTAGGATAGTGCAGCAATGTGAATGTGGGATTCAGGATATACTACCATCAAATATGGGTAGTATCTTAATCTGAAGAAATTTGGGAAACTGGCAAAAGCAGGGCAGTCACTCTGACTCCACACCATTCCCTCATCCCTCTTTCCAGAAGCAAGTCATAAAACTCCCACTTGAAATAGACCCTCCCATACCAGTAGGAAGACCTTCTCATTGCCAGAGACAGGGGTTTGGGGCTGAGAAATCTGTACAAACCTTGTTACACAAGCCTTTATCTTTCTACTTACTTTTTCACCATTGACTACACCAGTCCAAACCCTCCAAATCCTGTGTCTTGCTGATTCTTCACCAATGTATTGTTTCTTTGTTTAAAAGATACAGTAGCTTTCTGCTCTTGTCACTTTTTCACTTTTTATTCTCTTGTGAAGACTAAGTATATCTAGAAATTCAATAAAATTTATATATATTTTTGGTTAATCTTTGTTAGTTTAATTTTCAGATCCAGCCAAGAATACTGGTTATGGAAAATCTCTTCCTTCCTACAGTGATATGTGTGTAAGCACAGGTATTATAGAGCTCTGGAGTGAAGATCTAATGAGGCCTCCATCCTTTAGGAGCTGTATGACCTTGGGGAAATTATATAACCCCCTATTCCTCAATTGTAAAAATTGTAATAATAGTACTTAAGTTGTTGTCAGGATCAAGAGGTGTCGGGAGTTTGGATTAGGGTGGAACCATATACAATAAATCCTCACCTAATCATTGATAAGTTCATGCAAACTGAGACTTTAAGCAAGACCACATGTCTCAAAACCAAGTCCTGAATTAACATATTTTTTTTCAATATTAGCTAAGATTGTTGTTTTTCTTTCATGTTGTGATGAAATGATGTTATTTGAGGATCTGCTTTAGCCTCCTTCTACCAAACTGTATTGACAGCTTATCTGTTTCCAAAGTAGAGTTGGTATAGGTAGTAAACTGTAGGCTAAAGTATGTTGATAATCTTTTGAGGCAGGAAGCTGACAGAACATCAAGCCAACAAATCAAAGGACTGTTATAGTAGGAGAGTTTTCACTGGGCTTGCTGGTGATATACTAGAAAAGAACACATTTCTAATAAAAAAGAAAGTAGGAATTAGAGGTAGAATTAAGTGAAAATTTTCTATCATTCAGTATGGTGGTCTTAGAGTCCCCACACCTGAATAGAACCTAATTTCTTCACCCAGGTTCTGGAAATATAAAGTAAACAAAGAAGAAAGATTGATTCCAAAATGTTCATTCCATTATCGATAGAGATTAAGTTAGACTGCATGGACCTGCAAGCAACCTCCAAATGAGGAGATTTCCCCATCAAGTATCTGGAACAGAGCAGAATAAGTACTCTCTGTGGGCAGGTTTCTTTCCATTAGAAAGACTGCAGTTGGTGGGGAAGAAGTTATTCTGTTTGAATTTATCAGCTAAATCACTACAACTGCCCAGCTCCGGGTGGTTAGGAAGAAGCCCAGGGCTACAGTAATTGAGGTCCTTGCACAGAAAGAAAGCATTAGGATTTGGGAAGAAATGAATATTCTGAGCATATAGGGGATCTGGAATTATTTCACAGAGAGGTGCAGAGACCAGGAGGACCTCCCAGCTCTGTCTTGCAATGACCAACATTGCAAGGGAGTCAATGTGTGGCCCCTGTTGTAGAAGGAAGAACTGAAGTCTTATCCTTCTCCAGCTAGGTAAGAAATTTTGGAGTTTAAGAAAGTTGCCTTTAATAAACATTTGATCACTGCCCTCTCTTCTCCACTGCTGACTTAAGAGAATTGTTGATGCATTGCTTGTACCCAAGGTACAGCCATTAGAACAGCAAAGGGTCCCAGAGACCTCAGTTCCTTTGCTCTAGTCATTAGACTGTTTTTGCATCCTACTAAAAATAAGCCAAAAAAGCGTTTTTAGCCTGGGGAAGTCCAACTCAATCCAGTGAACTGCGCTTTAGTCAAGCTACTTTCTATTCCTACCTTTAAAGAGTGCATAACCTAGAAGAGATATAAGAAAGTAATCATAAAGAGTTTTCCTTATCAGGGGATTTGTTATCTGATCTCTCAAGCTATGAGACTGTGTAGGAAAGTGAAATTGTCATAATACAAAACTATTCACTAGTGGATTTTTTTTATTGTTCTTAATTTCCTTTCACTCTCTTGCCCCCATCCATTTCACTGGTCGCATCTTCTTTGCACAGGTCTGCTGAGACAGTTTCCCACACAGTGTGCTGGAGAAATTGATCCCTTCAGCTATCAGGCTGGTGGCCAGGGCAATGACACACCTGCACAGGAGTCAGAGGCAGAGAGCAGCCTTTTCAGAGAATTGAAATGTCCTCAGACTCTTCAGATATTTAAAAAAGGTAATATGGTTATTTTGTTATTTCACACTGGAAATATTAGGATTTTACCTCCTTTGTTTCTGGTCAAATACATTTTTTGGGTGCCTTCGAAATTAGAAATGCTTAATATGAATAAGAGAACCACTTTTAATCAAGACAGTCCATTCAGCATTTTCCATTAAAGATAGACACATTTTCATCAACAATATATGACATAATAGAATAAAATAAGTGTAGAAAATAGGCTCTAAAGATCAAAATCCTTATTACAGGATCAAAAATGATACTGTAGTCACAAGCCAATTTTTACTATTAGTATTGGTCTGAAAGAATAAAATTCAACCTGTATTCAACAAGCACAACCTTGTTTGTGCTTGTGTGTGTGTGTTTTCCATGTTTGTACATTAGGCACCTTCAGCTCTTAATAGCTACTTCTCTGTGCACCCAATGCCTTGTATTGTCTCGCTTAACATTCATTTATATGATAGGCACTATTATTAGCTTCTTCATTTCCAGAGAGGGTAAGCAACTTGGCCAAGGCTTACAATGGCAGAGCTGGGATTATAATCCAGGTCTACTTCTAGAATACACTGGTTCCCAGTTACTGGATAGTTGCTCTTACTGGGTAAGATTGTCATGTGGATATGTTACTAATAAAATTAGGCTTTGGTGTCCTTGTGCATTTGCATGACTGAGGTAATCTGAGGTTAAAGCATCATGTTAAAGGAGAGAAGAATATGGGTAGAAAAGGTAAGACAAGGAATGCCACATCATGAAACCACTGTTTATTTTTATTTATTTATTTATTTTTATTGTTATTTGTATCTTTTACATTTTGTTTTCCCCTTGGGCAACCCACCACCAATTTACCCGTAACCCATCACCATGGTCCCTTGTGCCCTTTTCTACCCCATCTTGAGCCCTTGTCCTCTCCCTCCCTCTCTGGGTGTCTCTCTCATATTTGATTCCCCTATATCTCTGTTATAAGTGAAACCATTTGATATTTTTCTCTTTCCTTCTGGGTTACCTCGCTGAGCATGATTCCTTCTAGTTCCATCCATGTCGCAGTGAATTGCATGTGTTTACCATTTTTGAATGCTGAATAGTATTCCACTGTGTATATGTCCCACATCTTCTTGATCCAGTCATCTATTTTGGGGCATCTGGGTTGTTTCCATACCTTTCCTATTGTAAACAGTGCTGCAATGAACATACGGGTGCATGTATCCTTTTGGATTATTGTTTTTGTGTCCTTTGGGTATATTCCCAGGAGCAGTATTGCTGGGTCGAATGGAAACTCCATTTTTAGCACTTTGAGGAATCGCCGTACAACTTTCTATAGTGGAAACCACTGTTTAATCATCAGTTATTTATTTAGGAATATTTTTATCAGGTAGTTTGTTGGCTGGTCAAAACATAACCCCTTCAGGAACTTGTAATTTATTAGGAGACAAGTACAAAAAGTAAATTATACTACAGTCAGACAAGAGTGGTAACAGAGTAGTCCATGAAGCAGGGGTGCTCAGTTCTTCCCCAGTGGTTATTCAGGGTGGGTTTCACAGGGGACTGACCCCAGTCTTGAGTGATAAATAATCAGATGTAGATTTGAGTGCCTGGCAGAGGCGACAGCTCAGTCCAAAGTGAAACTGTGTGACAAAGTTCATAGTTTGCTTGGCAGAGGCAAGAGCTTGGTCCAAGGTGAAATCATGTGACAAAGTTCATACTATGTTATTATTGGATGGCAGAGTTCGAGGTTGGGAGTAGGGGTGAGGCTACAGGATAGGATTTCGGTGACCTGGGCAAAGGTTCTCAGATGATGAAGGGTCTCCTCTTCTTGGCTAAGGAATTTGGACTATTATCTTTAATCAAGGGAGGAACTTTGAAACATTTTCAACTGGAAAGCAACATGTCTGACTGGATCACTGTATCTGGAGATATACTCTGTCATCTTTGCTCTGTTCTGCTCCCTGGGAGGCTGACCTCTATCAAGGACCCTGTCCAAGTATTAACTTCCTAGGTTTCCTGCCATGAAGTGTCACAAAATGGGTGGCTAATTCATTCACAGTTCTGGAGGTTAGGAGTCTGAAATCCAGGTGTTGGTAGAGCTGGTTTCCTCTGGAAGTTCTAAAAAAAAATCTGTCCCATCCCTCTCTCCTAGCTTCTGGAGTTTCCTTAGCTATAGACACATCACTCCAGTATCTGCCTCTGTCTTCACATGTTCTTCTCCACCATGTTTGTGTCTATGTCTCTCATCTTATGTTGGTGTCTACAGAGTATGAGCTCATATTCACTTGATTACATCTGCAAAGATCTTATTTATAAATAAGGTCACATTCACAAGTACCAAGTGTTAGGACTTGAATATATATTTTGGAGGGACACAATATAATCCATAAGTTAGTTACCTTGTCATTTGATTAGGCCATTAGGGAGCAGGGGCAAGGGATCAGAGGGAGGGAAGAAAACAAGGTTAGGTAATTTATTACCCCGATCCTGTTTTTCAGCATCACCACTTACTTCCTTATTCTGTAAGCTGAAGGTCATACTCTTGAGAGGTGGCCTTCTCCAGTGTCTGTTTTTTCTCTCCTCTCACAATTGCATTCTCCCCTTGCCTCATTAGGTGGAGAGATATTAAAAATACATTTAAGTATATTATTTTTACTAATTTGGGAGTATTTCATTATCCCTATAATTTCCCTCTACTTTGCCTCAAACTTTTGAAATAATCTCTACATTAAAATTTTCACAGATGGGGCCTCCCCGGTGGCGCAGCGGTTAAGTGCTGCGCTGTGGAGCTGTCGGCAGCGGCGACGCGAGTTCGACGCCCGGCCAGGGAGAATCCCACATGGCGTGGCAGACCTCTCCTGCCTTGCCCGCTGCTCCCCTCAGCAGTGTATTTCTGCTCTGCCTGTTCTACTACCCGCTCTGTCTCTGGTGAACCCTCTCGCCGCCCCATGCCTCTGGCCTGTACCCCAACTTGTATATAAAAAAAAAAAAAAAAAAAAAAAAAAAAAAAAAAAA